>VCHN02004931.1:0-10751 GCA_007115665.2 Sequoiadendron giganteum
AAGAGGCTAATTATTGAAGACTATGAGGAGGAGCAGTCTGACAACAAAGGTTACAAGGAAGAAGATTCTGAAGAGGAGGAGGATGACATTGTGGAGGGGCCCCAATTTACTCTCATGAACAACAAGCTTCTGGTGGATGGCTTTGCCTCTCACTCTCCCCATCCCCTATTGGATGAGTCTGGAGAAGTTCAGGGGACTATGGATGTTGGGGTGGATTCATGTGATGTGGTTAAAAGAATGGATACTCTGGATAAAATATTTTGGGGGTTAACCCGCTTCACCATGAAGTTGGGTCACTTTATAACAAGCACCCTGTCTAATGCTATAAAGGAGGAGCTAGAGGGTAACAACAACCAGGAAAACAAAGAATGGGTGGGTGATTGGGCAATGGACCTCCTGATTAAAAATTGGGACAATGCCAATTAGTTGCTCCCTGTGCCTGCTTGTCGGTTGTTGCTCTGTGGTCGTTGTGCTGCATCTGGGTTGTTTTTGTGTTTTGTTTAAGTTTTCTTTGGGTTTTCTGTTTTGTTTGGTTTCTTTTTGGCCCTAGTGGCTCATTGTGAAGGGTACAACACCTTGTAAATGTTGCTTAACTTTTCAAAAATAAATAACTAGCAATTGCACATTGGTGTGCAATGGGTATGCTGAAATGTCTCAAAAATGGTGTGCAAAAAATTGTCTCAATGAAGAAATGATAAGTTCAAACCAACTATGCATCCACTTACAAAACCTCTGAATTAGGAAGATAATCAAGCTCCATTACTCGAATCATATTAATTTTGCAATAGGGAGAGAGGAAGAGGGAGATATAGGGATATAAAGAGGGAGAGAAAGAGGGGGGAGATCAAGAGAGGGGTAATGAGACAAAGATAGAAATATAGATCGAGGGTGATATAGAGAGATAGAGAGGGATTGGGAAGGAGAAAGCGATAGAGGTAGAGGTAGATATGGATATGGAGAGAGAGATATGGGGAGAGAGGAAGATATGGCTCAATAGATAGAGAGGAGAGAGGGAATAATATAGAGATATGGATAGAGGGGTAGAGAGTGAGAGAAAGAGATAGAGGGAGAGAGATAGAGAAGGGGAATAGGGATTTTTTGTGTATATGAGTGAAAGAGAGAGAGATAGAGACAAAGATAGATATGCATAAATAGAGAGAGAAGCGTAGACAAAGATAGAGAGATATAGGGGAGAGAGAGGAAGATAAATTGAGAAATAATGAGAAAAATAGAGATAGAGAGGAAGATTGAGATATAAATATAGATATATGGTGATATAGAGAGATAGAGAGGAATAGGGAAGGAGAAAGCAAGATAGGGAGATAGAGGTAGAGGTAGAGATAGAGAAAGATATGGATATGGAGAGAGAGATATGGGGAGAGAGGAAGAGATGGCTCAATAGATAGAGAGGAGAGAGGGAGTAATATAGAGATATGGATAGAGGGGTCAAGAGTGAGAGAAAGAGAGAGAGGGAGAGAGATAGAGAAGGGTAATAGGGAGTGTTTGTGTATATGAGTGAAAAATAAGCAGCAACTGCTTATTGTGAAAAATGCCATGTGGCTTTAAAAATTTCCTTCCCTCCTTTTTATTTACCTCCAATTCCTCCCTCTAAATTTTCCCTCTAAATTTTTCCTAAAGTGATACAGTGCAACAACAAGATACATATTTTCATATAGAAAATTAAATTTTAAGTCTTATTGAAAGTATACATTTTATTACAGTTCTTTGAAATATAGATCTTGCCCTGAATCTACCCATTTTTAAAGAATTTAATTGCAACATAGATTTGTTTTTTAACTTTATTTATAATTGTTTGAACTTTATAATTGTTTGAACTATTTTTTATCTTTATTTATAACTGTGCAACATAGATAATTAGTGTAAAATTGAATGCAAATTCTACTAGCATCCTTTCTTGTTTGTACAAATTGAGAGAATTATAATAGATCTGAATGACTTCATTTGTTAATTCTTAGTCAATAATAACATATTTCAATTCCCTGTCAATAATTCTTTGTCAAAATTAACATAGCAACAAATGGTAACTAAATATAAAAATATACAGTTCATAAAAATTAGTGGCAAGGATTGATAATTAAATATAAGAATATACAGTTGAATTATGTTCTTATTTTAATAGAGGAAAAAACAATTTAAAAAATATACATTTTAAAAAATACAATTTAAAATGACTGTTTAAAAATAAGAAGCAATATCAAATATACATGGGGACACCAGCTCCACAAATTTCTCCTAAAAAAATGAGCAATGACTGCTAATGAAAATAAGAAATTGAAAAGGACACCTTCCTTCAAAATTTTGCAGTCCTCTTGTAGTGAAATCCAAACAATTTTCTTCCCCGTAAAAAAATTTACGATACATTTAACTGTCTATTATTGTTAGCAATCCATTGCATCTCTCTTTTCATGCAACATGTTATACAAAGCAAAGCAAGGTTTTCAAGTAAAACCAGGGGTGGAGGAAACTGAAAGTAAAATAATAATATAAGCACTCGTTTAAATATAATTTTCCACCTTGATTAACTTTCTAAAAAAATATGTGTAATGCATTAATAATATATATATTAACATAAATTATATACATATTAAGTATTATATAAATTTTATGTTTAAATAATAATTATTTAATTCTTTCTTATAATTTTTTTTTGATACGTAAGGATTATATTGTATTTATACTTATAGATCCAAAGTACAGCTGATTAAGCTAATTTCACCAATTCCACCAAGAACCAAAAAACCATATATTGTTTGTACGAATCCTCCAAAATAAATTCCATAGCTTCAAACATTCAATACTTTAAATAGTCTAAATTTAAACCAATCTAACTAGTTCGTGCTTGCATTAATAGAAAAAAAAACTATCTGCTAAAATACTAAGAACATACACTGCACTTCACAAAAACTTATTCAGAAATGTGAAATCTTCAAAAAACCATATATTGTATGTACGGATCCTCCAAAATATAGGCCATAGCTTCAAACATTCAATACTTTAAATGGTCTAAATTTAAACCAATCTAACCAGTTCGTGCTTGTATTAATAGAAAAAAAAAAACTAGCTGCTAAAATACTAAGAACATACACTGCACTTCACAAAAACTTATTTAGAAATGTGAAATATTCAAACTCCTCCCTCCATTCATCGCTATCAGCCGCCATTAGCCCGAACCATTTCTTCAAGAAGATGACCGTAACCACTACTATGGCCCGTTGCTTCATCAACCCAGTACCTGAAGGTCCAAAAGAAACGGAAAAATCTTCACTATGTCTTCATCCTTCACCTTCGCCACCTCCAATGCACGTGGACATCCTCGCCCTTCCACCACCACCTGAAGGAGCTCATCCATACCACCCAATAGTCTGGGTATGAACAATTTCCTCATTAAAGTCCTTGCTTCAATCTTTGGGACCAGATTATCCAATAGGGAAGCCAAAAAATGGGAAGATATGTGCAAATTATCACGCCCATACTATGTTTCCTCCAGAAAATGAGGAACCAAGACCATTTTTACTGCAACTAACACCAGAGGCTCATATTCAAGCAAAATTTGTTTAAGGCGTTGATCCGTTATGAAACAAAAGATGCTTAGCCTATCGTTAGACTTTAGCGAAATGGGGGTGTCTACCCCAAACCAAGCTACACCTGCAACCAAAACCTCTATCAGAAATTTTGAGGACCCAGCCATTTGGCTCCCAGTAGTAAACGCTTGACAAAATGATATCAAAATCAATCAATCAATCAATATTCATACTTCAACCACAACACTGAACTAGAACAAATGCCCACGACATTCTGTGCAAGCCTTAAATGAGTATCGCCGCCAGCCTCGCCAATCTCCTTCTCCTACGTGTGAGTTGTCTGAATGCAAGTGAAAGAATGAATGGATTTTAATATTTCCTGTGCCTCGGGAAGATAGAAGAGTTCTCTTCCCCATGCATTCAGTTGATTGTTAGGACAAGCCAGCTCTCTCGTACCGCCTATGGCTTTCCACCCGTCACTATTTCCCCTTACAGCTCCAACATGGCCATTCATGCCAACATCCTCCACCACCTTGGAGTGCACCCTCCCTACCTCCCACAATTCTTTCTTATAATTATCTAATCAATAAATATTATTTAATATAATATAATAAATTTATTTCATATTATACATATTTTTATGTAACATAATTATTAGATAAATTTTATATTTATATAATTATCATTTTTTTCTTCTAATTATATTATACTATCATTTGATTTTGTTTGATATTTATAATATCTTTATAATATATAAAATTTTAATATATAATTGTTTTTATATAACATACTTGATTTTTACATAATATAATTAAAATAAGATTAATAATTATTAATATTAATATAAATGCATGTAACTATCTTTTATTCCATTAACAAAACTTACATTTATTTTTATTGAATCTAAAATACTATAAAGGCAAGTACTAGCCACTGTGTGGCACTTGTCTCTTATGGATTAAAAACAATCCTAATTATTTTTCTAATTTACTTTTTTATATTTTTTCAAATTATAAAATAAGTAAAAACCATTTAATATATGAACTTTATAAAATGCAAATATTCAAAATAATTTAAATTTCCACTTTTAACATCTTTCTAATTAACAAAAAAAGAGAAAAACATTTTTATAAATATATTTTTTTAAAATTAAAAAATATCTAACTAATATATATAAAACAAGTAAAACCATTCAATATATAAATATTAAAAATAATTTAAATTTTCACTTTTAATCTCTTTCTAATTAACAAAAAAATAGACATTTTTATAATTTAACTTTTCACCTTTTAACACATATTTAATTAACAAAATTAGATATTTAAATTATGAACATATTTTAAAAAAAGTTAAAATATATATATTAAACCAAACTATATCAATTATTTCATACATTCAAATTAACCAATTCAGTCTTGAAAAATATTTTAAAATTAAATTTATAGAAGTACATATTTGTTTTCATTTGTTGAAACCTTCATTCAGTAAATATTGTGGTGTCATCGGATGAGAAAAAAGGGCAGAGTTCGCAAGTAAAATATTAAGAAGTAAAACAAACAAAAAAAATGGAGGGGAAAAAATGTGGCGATGAACGGATGAAATCACTACAATTGTATTGCATTGTACGTAGTTGATATTAACCGTTGATGGTCCATTTTAACTCGTTCATCTCAAATAGGATATGCCTTCGGCGTAATTAGAAAAAAACCTATAATTTGTAAAATGTAAGGAATAGTCATAAAATAATGAGAAACAAGAATTAGAAAAAGAAGGAAAGAAGGAACAATAAATAGAAAAGGACAAACCCAAAGAGAAGAGACACACGAAATAAAAACTCGACAAAACACGATGAAATAACAAACTAGAAGCAAAAACAAACTAAGCCAAAGCAATAAGCAGGAACAAATCAAAATTAACAAGAGAAAAAAGAGAGGACCAAGGGATAGTGTTGGTTGTTTTTACTATAACCAGGTTTATCTTCTAATCTAGCTATGAAATTGCCAATTCCAATTAAGGGCAGCTAACGAGGACTTTAACAAAGCCTCCTATACTTTGGGCTCTGCAAGACCTGGGAGGGTGATCCCTTAATGTGTTTACAACCTCTGCACCAATATTATAAACAACATTAGCAACAACAAATAATCTCATTTAATAGCTCAACAAACAGGATAATACCGAAATGAATTGGCTGTTCATCAATAATATCAACTATTTGGAGCATGAGATAACTACAACAACACTTCATAGCTTAATATAGTCATTGATTTGCAATTTGTAGCAAGTTCTAAGAAAAGACAAACAAATACTATACCCCACAAATAAGCAAAACTTAGACCAGTGCCATATGCCATTGGAGGAGTCAAATTCATAAGCATCTAAGGATTCATGATAGATTTAACACATAACATATAAGATCTCTGACAATATTGCCTTACAATACCATCAATTTGTATTCTAACCCAATACTACTTATCAAATCCTTATATAAACATATCCACCTATGACCCCATTCAAGCATTTTAATTAATTCCTTGAATTAAAGCTAAAATGAGAATCATACACACCACAACAGTGAGATGAATGAAACAACCCTTGATTATTTTATTCAAGATTCTGATATGCTTATACAATGGAGAGACATGAGTTCAAAATGAATCATTCCCATTCAAATGCTAGTACTGTCATGAAACATCAAACTCCCATGAATTCAAAACCTACTACAGAATGACACAAAACCTAACTTGCATTTTCACTGAACCAACAAGCTTTTTATAATTTTCTTTGCAACTTTACTTAGACTCGACCCAAAATTATCTAACTTTCTAACCTATATTTCTAGCCTTGAAATCCTTCTTATAGAGAATGAAGGAGCAAACAAGCATCGGGCCATAAATACACATGTCACCGATCACTTGGAATGCCTTGTGACATTTCAAAAATCTGTTACAATAGCTGAGTCCCTAGAGAATCTTCTTGTTTATCCCATCCGCTAAAAATGGTTGATGCATCGGCCAAACTTCAAGAAACCTGTACCAAAACTGCCATCAAAACATAACTGGAATCTGTTATAACTACAACGACTGAGTTGTTATCCGCCAATAGTCAACTCTATCTTACTCTTCCTCGGTTAAGTATTTATCCACCCATCTCTGATATTCTTCATCTATCGGCCAATCAAAATTAACCACCTCATTTACCTTAGCACTATAAGGTGTGTATTTCACCGCTACCTGATTTGCCTCTCTCTCAAAAGACTCCAAAAATGTGTTGGTGCTAATGATCTTGTCCATAGAACTCACCAACAGGTCATAGTTTGAGGCATCACAAATCAATTTGATTTGTGCATTGATGACCTCATTTGCTCTATCTTGCCACTGCTGCCGTGATTTAATATTTCCCTATGCATCAATTATATCAGGTAAAGATGTATCACTCCGATCATCAAAACTCTTTACCAATTCTCTAATTTTCCTACACAAATCATATGGTAAGGCTTGAAAACCCTGCAGTGACTTTACAAAAAATTGAGTAGGCCTTAATGATTGGGGCCTATTATCTGTATCAAATCTAGAGGCTTTATACATGATATCTAAATCATTGGCCCTAAGGATCCACTTCTCAACTAAGGGAAAAACTACTTCCTGATCCCTAGTAATGTTTTTTAATGCATCAAAAAATAAAGAATACAAAGAATGTACTGATTGCAATCTGCCATCAACCTTTTCATTTAAGTGCCTCAAAACTGTGTCAACAAATTCACTTTCCTTTACAAGTGCTCCCTCCTCACTTGCCTTTAAAGTTTCCTATAACTCAATAATGTAGGACTGAGAGAAGGAGTTTGGATGGGGGACCTCAGAGTAGAAACAATTGGAGAAGTAGGAGGTATTGATCCCGATGTGGAAGGAAGTGTCATGATACCAAGAGAACTTGAGGACTCCCCAACTTGCCTATACTTTAACCTATCCACTTCAGTTTGCAGCTCAACATTCCTTTGTTGCACCCTACTATATTCTCCAATTATAATATTGTATTTCTCCATTAAGCTCTTCTTTTCAGCTTCTTCCCTCTCAGCAGTCTTCTAGGCCAATTTGGCCACATTCACAGTTAGGTTTGTAGCCTCTGTAATTGATGTTTTAGAGGCTCTCTTTATTATTAACCCTCCCCTTAGGTTTGGGCTAATGTCAGTAACATGAGGCTTTCTTCCCTGAGGTGCTAATGCCCAAATTGCTAGGGTCTCATACTCCTCACTAAAGGAAAAATTTTGTAGTGTTGCCTTGACCTCTTCCTCAGAATTTTACATGGGATGCTTGGATTTTAAAATAGCATTAAATTCTACTGCATTTGTTATATCCCATTCAGGAAAAATTAGCACACCAGCCTCAGTTACTAATTTCCTCCCCTCCTCAAGAGTGATTCTCTTGAATTATTCCATCAATTCAGCCTTTACTTCATCATCATTCTTCTGGTTAGACGTATCAGGTTTCAATTCTCTTCTCCTTTTGCATTTGTCCTAATATTCTTCTAGTCTCATTCTCCATACCAGTTTTAAGAAAACTGGAGTTTTAATAAATGCATCATCATCTAAAAATTCCTTGCATGCCTCCATCCTGGCATCTCATACACATTGTCCCTTCACATCCATATCAGACAGAACCAATTGAGTTGACCTGAGAGGGTAAGGAATAACAACCTACATGTCCTGATCTGTGACAATGATTTCATCCATCAGAGTCTCTTGTGCCTCTTCAACTCTTTCCCTCTTAGGGCTTGGCTCTGATGGTGGTAGTGCAGGATTATCTTGTGGTGATGAGTCCAAATCAATGATCTTTATTCCTCTAGGTGCTCTGATCTTCGGACCTAGTTGTGTTGATGCCTTCATGATTTGTTTTCCTTTCTTATCTTTGTCCTCCTCATCACTACTATCACTCCTCTTTCTCTTATAAAGAGGCCAATTCACTGTGGGTTGATATGTTGGCCTTGTTTCAGCAGGCCTCACATTTGGCTTTTGTATGCCAAAGTCTAGCTCCAAGTTGACCTTCTTTGTCATCAAAACACCCATGATCTCCTTGAATTTTTCCATCAAGAAATCATTTTCTTGTGGAATGGGCTGAATTCCATTAATGGATCATATTTGGGATCCATTTTATGCACAATGGCCAATAACTTCTCATATTCTATCCATTTTTCCTTGTTCAATTCCTGCTTGTTAAAATCAAATTCATTCTTGATCAGATCCTTAGGAAAATTGAACTCATGTGCAAACCTACCACCTTTTATCCATTGTCTATAAATGGAAAAGAAGCCCTCAGGGTCATGTTGTCACCTGGGACCATACCTTAAATGAAAATCATCAAGAAACCTCCCAAAGTGGACCCATCCTCCCTTTGAGAACACAAAATTAGACACAACGGTATAATCAGGGAAAAGAGTTCCTTTTCCCTTCCCTGTTAGGTTGTCTTCATGAATACAAACTATTTGCCACATAACCTCAGAAAACCCCACTCTTGCTGGCACATTGAATGGGAGGATATGTGGTGCTCCTTGGAAGCCATACACCCTTAAAATAGTGTTGACTAGGTACAAGATAATGTCACCCCAGTTGTGACAAAATTTTAAATCTGGCTTCGTCCCCTTCGGTCTGAGAAAATCATGTAAGTCCTCGAGGATCTTAGGTACATTTACTGTCAACCGAACCCTGAGTCTAGAAGCAAAGGAATTGTCAAATTGCACAAAACTGACACTCTCCTTGTTGTATGATAAATCTGCAGTACAAGCCTGCACCGGTAATATTTCTCCATTTACCTCTTGCCTCAACTCCATCTTCTCTGAGAAGAAGTCGACATTCTTGTACAAGAACATTTACATTAGTAGGGAATACCAAAAGAATGGAGTGCCTACATCCCCTACATACAACTTTAATATCCCTTCATGTATCTTCTCTTCCAGAAAAGATGCAAAATCATAAACCACAGAGAAATTAGGGTGTTGTATTTGCACCCCCATAAACATATAGGCAATTGGCATTACTGTGTTAGGGTTAAAACCCAAAATTTGGCACAATGAATAAAAGGTAGCCAAGAAATTGTTTGCAAAACAACTTAGCTTGAAAGGCTCTTGGTCACTTGGACTGATATAAATCCTTGAACTACCTGCGCTTGCCAGATGAGGAGGAAGTAGCTTCAACCTAAAAAGTGACTTTGACTTTGCATACTCTTGCTTCATCTCCTCAAGATTTATCTGAATCAAGAATGAACTAGGTTCACTTAGGTCAAAAACTTGTTGAATTTATTCCTTGTTTATACTTAATAAAATCCCTTAATCATTATCTCTGATCACTCTCGTAACAGGGTCATAACATGCTGCCACCACCCTAAGAAAATCCACATCAGGGAACACATTTGGCACCACCAGCTTCCCCATGTCATATCTCCAACCATTTGAGAAAGGGTGAGCCAGATTCTGCTATCTATACCACAACCTAAACATCTCCAAACCAATCATGGGAACCCTAGCATTTTCAATGTTGGAATTCTTGCATACTAATCCTTCACCTAGGGTTCTTCCATGCATCAAAACCAAACCCCTCCTCCTATCATTTTTTGACAACAGGAGTTGATCCAGGAAATCATCATACAAATTCCTCTTAAAATAATAAACATGGCTAGAATGCTACTTTGGTGGTGCCATCTCAAGTAAACTAGGGCTTCCTTAAAATTTCAAATCTTTTGAACAAACTAGGGCTATACAGAAAACGAAATTACAGAAAAACCTTGCAATTTCTTACAATTCAACTAACCAATAGCCCTAAAACAACTATCAACAAGCTTTTTGACAAGCACACCACAATTCTTCTCAAAATCTCAATTTAATTTACTAGGAAGCACAGAAAACAACTCATGACATTTATGCTTTGTAGAAGACCAAGTCCTTGCTGTGACAGCTGGTAACTTTGTCTTTGGCTCTGAAAATGCTTTCGCAAAGGTTCTTGAATACTTTGTGAGAAAATAGAGTGAAAGAAAATCACTTTATGTCGATCAAATCAAGCCAGTAGACGTCTCATCTGCCATTAAAGCTTATTTACATGTTGCACCAATGGCTCCAATCGCATTTGATGCGAATTAAAATTCCAACCATCGATCATTCACTTTTGTCAGATCATTGAATGGCTACCTTAAAAAGGCTGACATAATCTCCATCTCAGCACCAAGG
>VCHN02004825.1:0-10994 GCA_007115665.2 Sequoiadendron giganteum
ACACCAAACTCATATGAATTTTGTTAGTTCATATCTCCTTCAAAAGCAAGTTTTCCGCATTGAAAGAGAAGCAAGGCAGAAATATAGTGAACCACGTATCTCAATATACCTCTTGAAGCTCCCTCTTGACATTTTCCAACCCTCCAATATCTTCCCAAGTGACATTTGGAACTTGACAACCTGTCAATGTTTTCCCAATATTCATAAGCAAATTTACCATTATGAAAATCATCAAAAATAAACAAACTTAGGAATTTAAAATTTAGGGGCACAATATATCAATAGTTTAAAAATACAATCCCTACTTAATCGATATGAGAAAAATTGAACGTCTAGACATGGATTGGAAAAACTCACGGTTTCACGGACAGAGGATGGTTTGCTAGAGCCCAATGCAGTCCAGAAGTGCTAATTAGTCACGGCCATTGAATGTAGAATCTCAGCATCTATTATCTCATCTTCTAAGTCAATGACATCCATTTTTTTCCCAATACACTAAAGTGCAGCCTCAGTGCACAAAGCTGCAAGATCTGCTCCAACATATCCATGAGTATCCTTACCAATCCTTTTGAGATCAACCTGTACCAAGAATCCTAAAGATTAATATATATTGTCGCCAAGAAAAACAAAGATTAATAAATGCTCTCAAAATCCAAGCACTGCTTGACATTAGATCTAGAAGTACAAAAATAAATTTAGGGTCTACAATACGTACATCATCAGAGAGCTTCATATTCTTCGTATGGATATGAAGCACTTCCAACCTGCCTACTAATCACCAAGTGGGCAGGAAAAGTGAAATTAATGAGACCACTAAAATAAAAATAAAAAACAGAGCTTTGAAACCAAATCCACACACAACACAATGTTCATAGTGAAAAGTTAGCACTTTCTTTCATCTTTGCAAATTGGTTTGATGCTTCAAACAATGCATTTCTTATATTGAAAAGTGCATTACTTACCTTATTGAGATTCTCTTTGTTTTGAGAATAGTTTAATATTCTCTACTTAACAGGGCCAACCACGTGAAGGTGGAAGCTCATTTGGCCCCTCCCTTCCCCCCCTCACATCACTCTCAATTCCCCATACCCGATCATATAACATTAATCATTCATTCATCCATTAATAACATATAACATTCATTCATTCATCCTACATTAATAACATATAACATTCATTCATTAACATATTCACATTCATTCATTCATCCATTAATAACATATAATATTCATTCATTAACATATAACATTTATTCATTAACATATTCACATTCATTCATTAACATATTTCATTTTTTCAGTTTTTACATATTATCAAAAATATGGTTGTCATAATATGATTACAATCACTTTTTTTTTGTTTCTTTTTTGCAGCTAAAAAAAGCTGAAGTGGAGTATCATTTTCAAAATCATCTATCCCCTCTTGAGTTGTTTTGAGCTCTGCTCATGATCTTAATGTATGCCTAGTCGTGTACTCACAACGTGGATGCAACTGCAAGGGGGGGTCTGCTGCAATAGCAAAGAAATATTAAATTGATATGTTTTATTATTATTGTTACACGTATTTCATTAATTAAAAGAACATCAGAGTGGCGCTCTTTACCTGATTGGGCCACATCATGTTCCTGATATTGTCTTATAGCCTCATGCTCAACATGTTGAACACCCTCTAAATCTTGATCTAGAGTTGAAACACGAAAGATTACATTAATTAATACACCAATTGCAATTAAATATGTTTAAAAGAACATTAGAGTGGTCCTCTTTACCTGATGGAGCCACATCATGTTCCTGATCTTGTCTAGCTTGATCATGCTCAACATGTTGATCACACTCTACATGCTCTAAATTTGAAACATGAAAGGTTACATTGATTAATACACCAAATGCAATTAAAGATGTTTAATTGTATTAATCCATACCGCGTTTTGTATAACACATGAATACATCCAGTACCGGGATGCACACCATGGCCTTCATCGGCAGGTTGTGCTCCACCCTTACCAGGGCGCTGCATTCCAATGTCATGTGCAGTATTATCATTGCTTATCTATGTAAAACAAATAGGCACATTATTATGGTAGAAATTAATATTGAACAGATTGCACAAGTATTCAATTTGAAATAAACTTTATTGAGTTTATTTACCTGCATGTTGGATGCAGTGGAAGATTGTGTTTGCCCAGTCGAGACTCTTAGCTGTTCAATCAGGGCTCCATAGCCTTGGTGGAAGGCAATCTTCAATTCCTCTTCTGTAGGCACTTTGTTGAAATCAAAGCCCTGCATTTTTGCATGTGATCATGAATTTTTCTTCTATGGTGTGATAAAACCAAAATTGTTTGCAATTTATTATTTGGATGCAATATTTCATTTATTGATACTTACAAATCATGCGGCTACTTTCATATAACCACTAGAGGCATTTTGTGCTGCCCATGTTTTTCTAGTCTTTCCTTTGTTGCCTTCGATGTGTCAGGCAGCCTATGAAAAATTTGAAATACGTTAGACTATGTAAAAAGAAAGATTAATCAGTATATAATTAAATTGTTGATAGTATCACATACCTTCCTTGGCCCGGTGGTATCTTTCCTTTCTTCTTTTCAACCTTCTCCTTTCCATCCAACACCAAGTCCTTCCACTCCCTTTCCAGAATCATGGGGGGACGCTCGTACTTTCTGTTCTTCTCTAAATGTGACCTATATTGGTCCCTCACATACTTTAGATAGGTACCAACTTTCTTAAGGACCTTGGTTCAGTTGAATGTTTTATCACCGAACAACACAACTAAACGGTTAATGAGCTCATCTTTTAAATCTTGATTTTGGGCATTCCATCGTGTATGTATGGTGGGCCCGAAGAGCTCCAATGAAATATCACTTAGATATTTATAAAAAAACATCATTTCTTGCAGGAGCAGGCTGTATAATTAGAAACTCAGAAGGGCAAGGTGTTTGGGCTGCTTCCAAAAACTTAGGTACATGCACGAATAATATAGCAAAAATGGAGGCGCTCGCATTGCGATTGGAAGTCTGTATAAAGAAAGGAATTGATTCGGTAGAAATAGAAGGTGATTCTCAAATCTGCATTCAGGCAATCAAATCAGGGAAAACACCAAATTGGAAACTAGACAATTGGATAGGAGCAATCAAATCCCTTCTTCGAAAGTTAAATGAATATACCCTATCACATGTCTATAGGGAAGCTAACAAGGCTGTGAGCCTCCTGGCAAACTGCGGAGTAAATCAAGGAAAGGTAGTAAAAGTTGACAACTGCATGGAGCAGTCGTTAGGACTGCCAACACTTCTAATCACCGACAGTTTGGACAGATGAAAGATCTCTGAAATCTCTAAAAAGCAGTATAAGCTATGTAGTAGCATAAAGCATGATAAGCATATAGTCGGATATATAGTGGCTATAAATAGGCAATTATAATGTAGGCAAATATTGCCATTTTGTAAATCAATATAATAGGGCACTATCCCCACTGATAACACTTACTTAATAATAATAATAATAATAATAATTAAAACATTTTAAAGTACCTGGGACCTTCTCTATCTTTATGGGAAGGAAATCCTCGGTCACCACAAATGTGACTGGCAATGTTCTCGTACTAGTAATACAGGAAGATCCAAGAAATGTTGCTAAAACATCACCAGTAGTAGTGGCCTCTACATCCACATGTACTGACACATGTAGTGGCATGTGTTCACTGCCAGAGGGTGGACTACCGAAACCCTGCATGGTATGTGTTGCCGATATTTCAGATGACAATATAGGCATAGATGATGGGGTCGGATGATGTGTTGTATGCGTAGGAAGATCAGGATTGACACTTGTACCATCCCCTACTTCCCGGGAAACACTTGCAGTACCTTGATCACGACCAGCAACATGATGAGGACGCAAATAATCCTATAAAAACAACACATATTTTAGTTCATGACATAAAAGAGTACAAACTATAAAACCATGAATGAACTTATGTTATAATTAAAGATCTCGTGACAGCTTACTTCCAAGTTCTGTGCTCTCTCAGACAATATTTGAACCCTTTCTCTTATCTCATCTATTTGAGGCACTACAAATACCAACTGAAGGATTTCTTGATTGCATTTTTTTTGGGCCTTCCTCATCATATCCACAGGGTTTGTGGAAAATGCGATGTCATCATCGCATAATAGTGACTGCACCTCCATATGGATGCTCTCCTGTACTGTTGGTGCCTTTCCCCGATCAGCCAACTGCAACAAGAATATTAAAAACATTATCAAAATTAACCCAATAAACTCATGAAAAAAACATAATAATAAAACATTTTGCTCGTATCTAATTTGTACAATTACAATGAGGTAAACTTGTCGGATAGAAGTGCCTAAAGATGGATCACGATTTGCGCTCTAGGCCGAAGCCTTCCTCGTATGATCAATGTCCCGCTATGACAAAATTTAAATATAAAAAACATTACTGAAATGAACCAATAGAATTACGAAAAAAAACATAATAATAAAATGCTATATTGGAGTCATTAATTAGAGGTTGGGTAAAATGGTATGTAGTACATACCACCCCCATAGTAACTATGTTTTTATCTAAGCGATTCAAATTGTAATCGATTAGCAACTCTTCCCCTGCAATTATTGATTTTATCGCACATACGAATACACGGTTTCCCTCTCACGCCTCGAATATACAATTGGGTTGCTTATTTGTTGACCTGGGTCATGTACTATTTATAAACCCTGCAATATTCCCTGATGCTTTTGGCCTCCCATCAATGTACCTAGCCACTTCTTTATTTTGATCCTTATCTTTTAGTTGTATATAATTTGCTGATAGTGCATACCTACGCATACTTCATGTATATCGAACTAGCTGCATCCAATCTTTGTAACTGTAACAGGGTCCAACATACTCCATCAACTCAGTAACTTTGTCGTAACAGACCTTTATGTCATCCATGCAAAATAGGCCCAAACCATGTAATGACAATGGTGCTATGCGATATATCCTCTCGTTGACACAAAGATCAGTGTTTATTGGAGGAAGTTCCTTGGGTACCCATTGTTTCTGTAGATGTTTGTACCTCAAGGGCACCTCAATGTCGCCTATGCTCTCATCATCATAAGAACATGACCCCCCTCCAGCAAAAAAAAATTCCATGCTTTTACGGAATTTTCTTCTAATCTTTTGACCTCTAGTTGATCTCCCTCTTTTAGACCTACTACATGTCTTGCTTTCCTCTTCTCTTCCTGAATTTCCCTCGCTCGAGGAAGACAAATCTAACAAATGCCTATTTGGTGGTACTTGCACTCATAAGGATGTTGGATGAAGTTCTTTCATGCTGATGTGATCCGAGGTGACATTATGATTAATCTATTATTTCATCGCTAGAATTTGATAGGTTATAAGGTAATCAAGTCTGGTATTGACCTTGTTTTCACTCCTACAAACTCTTCCTCAGCACTGGTATTGAACTTTCACTTGTCCAATTTGATGAGCTACAACCTGCTTTAGTTAGGTTTTAGAGTATGTTAATTAAATTTAAAATTATGGCACCATTTAGAGTAGTGAATATAAAGCAAGCAAAGCCTATTATGGCACCATTTAGAGTAGTGAATATAAAGTAAGCCAAGCCTATTATAGTCATGAGGGAAATAATAAAACTCCTAGGATACTTTGTGAAACCATTTTCCTTGGTTAAAGGGAGGCCATAAAATATACCTTTGGATTTTTTCAATCTTCAAATATGAGGATTTGCAGGGTTCTTAGCAACATGAGTAATGGAAATGTGTGCAACAAGAATTTTTGAACACACATGGAATCTCCTTGCCAAAGAAAGGGGCTTTATAATTTAATATGATAATTTTTCTCAGCTCTAGAAATGATATATTTCCTTAAAGAGGAAGGAGAAACCTAAAAGGTAAAAGATATGCTTAGGAATCTCAACACTTCCTTATGATCAACCCCCTTCTATCCATAGGAATTGAACCAATTGGGCTTGGCTAAGAATGATTTCCTATAACATTGAGTTTTATGCCACTATATATTTGACCTTAAAGCTTTCCAGAAAATATCTAGGCATTGAATATCCTAAATAATGTCATGTTTGTCCTCCAAGAGAGTGAGAAAGGAGTCATTAGAAAAATTACCATTGAATAGTTGGGCTATAGAGTTACGAAAAGTAGCACCTTTAATAAGTTAGTAAGGTGAATTTATTAATGTTAATCTTAATATTCCAACACCCTCTGTTAATGTTTTCTATCCTATCTTTATAACCCTAACCACAACCAAAACTCTAACCCCAACCCTAACCCTAATTACCTAACCCTAAATATTTTTTATTTTATTAATTAGTTGCATTCACTCTAATAACCCTAAAACTATCCCTAAAATTAACCCTAGCCCTATCCCTGGCCCTAATCCTAACCCCAACTCTAAGCCAAATATAAAAACAACCCTTAATCATAATTACAATAACCCTAAAACTTAATTCTAGATATAACCCTAATACTATAATCCCTAATTGTAATCCTAAACCCTAACCCTAATTTCATATCTAATCCCAACCATAACAAAAACTCTAAATCTAACCCTAACCATAAAACATAAACCCTAATCTAACCCTAATCCCAACATTATTTTTCCTAACCCTAACCCTAACTCTAAACCTAACACTAACCTGAACACTAAATCCTAACCCTAAATTGTAACATGATCCTTTGAATTGGATACTACATAAAAATTTATGTGTTACAATCATTGCTTCCATTGTTGGCATTTTTACATTGGGATGCATATATTTTTAAAATCAACAAAATCTTTTAATGTCTTGCCAAAATTAATATTATTAATTGTAATATCAAACTTATAAACATGTATACAAAATAAGAACATAAGTAAGAAATATATGGTAATAGTTTCTTCAAAAAACAAAGTGATGTGGACTACAAGGACTATAAGATATCCACAAAAGAGATCTACATTGAAAATATTGTAGGGAAATTCAAGAAAATACAATTGGTAGATGCAAAGCCAAATAAATGTGAAATTGTGTACTATATTGATTTTAGAATATACACATAATGGATTTGTTGAAAAGGTTTTAGAAACTTTCAAACAAATACAATTGGTAGATGCATAGAAAAATTCCACAACCTTCACCAAAATCCTTATTGGTTTCCTTAATATGGGAGATTTGGAACAAGGTATAGACATCCATCAAAGCATAATATGAAGATGAATTTTTTCAAATGTTGTGGTTGTAGATGCCCTTTTAAAATTTATACAGAATGTGGAAGGATAGAAAAATCTTGTGAACTATTTGACAAAATGTCTCAAAGAATTGTAATCTCTCAATTTATTTTAGTGTCTATTTTGTTATACCCCATGTCCCAAATTAGGTATAACACAATAGACACTAAAACAAATTGATAGATTGTTATGAGGGCAGTGATGAGACTTTTCTAATTAGAGTGTATTCCATGAGATTACAATTATTCGAGGCATTGTGTCAAATAGTTCATGAGCTTTGTCTATCCTCCCACATTTTGCATAGATTTCAAAAGGGCAGCTACAACCACAAGATTTGAGAAAATTCATCTTCATATTATGTTTTCCTTATGATTGGTTGACTCTTATACTAAATTAATATGTTCAATTTATGTTTCCTACTTGATCTAACTATCCACAAATGGCAATTTAATAGTGGAAATATATGATCCTACTTTGGTATAAATTGTATATGCAATATCAAGGTATGAATTAATATGTTCAATTAAGAGATGTTAAATGAAATGAATAAAACTAATGTAATGTAAATAAGGGAGACCAGTTCCTTATTGGGTAAAAAAAAGTCAAATGAAAGCCTTTAATGAATGGTTTCTATCTAGCAGGTCCTCTAATTGTTTGGCATATAACTATGAGTTTACAACTGGTATAAACATGCAAGAGTGTAATTGATAAACCCTAGTTGAGGTAGAATATCAAATCTAATAATCTAATTCTTCTTAATGATCAAAATGGCATTCCCAGATTATTGTAATTTATTGAAAGGAATTTTAATTCTTCTTTAAAGAATCCAATAAACCAAATCACACAAAAACAACAAATGTGTACTGATAAATAGAATATATACTTGATACTTCAATTTAAACAACCAAGAAACATCAGATTGGAGACAATCAAATAATCGCAAGAATCCAACAAACAATTGACACTAGAATGAAGCCACTAAATCAACAGTCTTTCATTATCTCCTTCAAATTTCATACATGCAACATAGTCTCCTTGAATGTCATCATTTCTGAAAATTTAATGCTTACAGCAGTCTATCCTATTCTAATTCTATCTTCTACCCCTTTACATTTATCCAACAACGGATACTTATACATCAGTTTGCAAAAGGATGTGCCTTTTCAAAATGTTTTAAAGCATAAAAGGTTTAACAAATCCACTATTAACTAATTTATGTTAAGCCACAAATGGACTACAGACATATGCTCCGTATAATCCTGGCGTGCATGAGTGTTGGCATCTCCCAATGCATCGCGGATCACAATCTCCATCATTATCATTCGCTCATTTTGCTCACATGTTGCATCCAATATCACATCTTTTGTAGTGGTTGTCTCCAGCATCCCTTGGAGTATTGTTTCGCACTCACTTTTCCATGTAGTCGCTTCCTTCATTTTCCCTTCATCATCACATAACTTGGTCAATCTATCTTTGGTAGCCTTTTTCAATCCCTGCATATCCCCTTGTAACTCCTCAAAAAAATCCCTGTGCCTATCCATAATACAATTGGCATTTTCAATCTCTTCATTACTAGGAGTGTCCTTCTGCTCCAATTCCTTAATTCTTTCCTGAATTTTGCTATCCACTCTCCTATGTTCCTTTATTGCATCTACGTACTATGAATGTTTTCCCCAAAGTTTATTTAACCAAGTGGTTAAAACTACTTTCCTTTTTTTGATTATTGCAGAAAATGCATCCATTCTCCCTTGAGAGTATGCAGTTGACCCTTCCCAACGGTCTTTTTTTTCTGAACTCTCACCTTGAGTGAGCATCCTTGTTGGTTTTGTTACAGCACCTACCAAGTCTTTCAAGCATTCATTCTCTCTCAACATCCTCTCATTATTGGTTTTGTACATCTCCCTTTCCCTTATCAATGCTTGGATTTGGGCTTTATTCAACTTGGCTATATTTATCCCAATATCAACAGTCGCTACAGGATCAACCTCCCCAGCCTTCAGGGTCATGACATGTCTGAATGCCTTTTCAGTATCAATAACAATTGATTTCTTGTGAGGAGGATACAAGGCCCAAATCATCAATGTTTCATCATCAAGATTGTATCTCGATCCTGTGTATACCTCTGTCACCTTCTCTATACTGAGTTTGTGGGTAGTATTGTTATCTTTTAAGAAACTATCAAAAACTAATGCAGAATTCATATCCAAACCTGTAAAAATCATAACACCTACCTTTTCAAGCAGCTCCCTCCCCTTTTCAGGGGTCATGTCAATCATCTCTTTGTCTACTTCATCCTTTAAGCTTTTTAACAATTGATCCTCATTCCCTAGAGTGACATTGTCAACCTGTCCCCTTATCTCTTTCCCTTTTTGCTTATATAAAAATGTCTTAAACTCTGAGGCCTTTATAAATTCATCATCTGATATGAAAGACCTATAGTCTTCATGTCTTGTAGCTACATCCATGGTTTCCTCAACATCTATTTCTCTGGCAACATAGGCATAGTCCTGAGTCTTCATTCTTGAAACTTTCCCAAATGAGCTTTGTGGCCTGTCTATTTCTGAAATCCCCTTAATGGAGGATAAAAAATCAGCATCCACCAACTCGTGATTATGTTTTGTCAATCACAATTTCAGCTTCCTCTGCCTCCAGGTTTTTTATTATGTCATCAGATTTAAAGGGCACATGATGGTACCCTCTGAAATTTATTTTTTGTCTGGCAGAGTGGATATACCCTTCTGGATCAAAGTTCTTTCTCACTAGTGCTCTTATCATGTTGTAGTGCAATAATTTGTCCAGAATCTGATCATAACCTTCCTTGGCTAATACAATGAAATCACTAAAACACAATGTACTAGGCATAAAAGCTTGTTTCCCATATGAACTTAAGTCCATAACACTAGAGTAATCCATTTGCCTAACAATTTCTAGGTATGCAATTCTATTCGAGACAGTTCTAGGTAGAATGAAAGGTGTACCCTCAAAGCCATAAACCCTAATCATTCTAGCTTTCTCCAAGCAATGCCAATCCCCCCAGTTGTGGTTAATTGGTCCATTGTAATCTCTAGGCCTAAGAAACCTTTTTACTTGTTCAAATAAAGAATAATCACAAGGATGGTTAAAAAATATATACAAGGGTTTCACAAAGAATTCTTCAAAATGCAAGAAATTTGAATTGGCAAACCTATTGTCCTAAACAATAGTCCATAATTGAATAGGAAATGGCCTACCTTCCTTGTCGGATTGTGAAATTCTCAACTCCTGGGGCCATAAACCTAACTATTGTCCAAAGTGCATCAGCAGTGAGTAATTTCTAAGATGGAGAATAGAAGCACCACTCTTTATCGCCATCAAACCTGCATCCAGCTCCTTAAAAACATATGCAGCATAGTCAAATGATCTGGAATTGTGATACTGAATGTTTGCAGGAATCACCATGGGCACAACTGCCATATGCTCAGGTACCTCCATCCCTAATACCTGTCCCACTGAGTAGTAAGTATGTTTTAGGTAAGGTTCGAAGAGGTCTACATGAAAGGGTGGCCCATCACTGACTTGCATTGGAGTAGGTTTGCCATTACACCTAATTCTATGCAGAGGTAACCTCCACCCTTTATAAATGGTGTCCATCCTTCTGAACTCACTATCGAGCTCTTCACTCACTACTTTCTCACTACATATTCCCTCCATTCTGAAAACCTCAGTAATTGCATTCTCAGATACATGTATCAATGGATTCCC
>VCHN02004260.1:0-12274 GCA_007115665.2 Sequoiadendron giganteum
TGTACTTATTTAATTATTAATCTTCAATATTCATCAATTATAAATTAAGGTCATATACTGTGGTAATTAACTAATTATACGCCGTTTGTGAATTTCATTTTTTTTTTATACAGTTGGTCGAGAGTGGGATGAACTACATTTGTATGTTGCAAACAATCTTGATTGGATGATGGTATGGATTGAACGATGTCAACAATTTGGTCTCGCGTTAACATGGGAAGGTGTGGCTTCATTGGTTAAAGAAGCTCATCGTAATGGAGATTCCAATGTTACACCAAGGGAAATTGATTTAGCATATGGTTTAAGAGATAAACAAGTATGTATAAATATATTAATCACCCATATTATTTAATTATTTTGAATTATATTGATGTATATATATGTTGAGATTTTTTTCTTTGCATACATTCGGCCAAGAATAAATATGTTTATCAACTGACGATATTGCAATAAGTTTTGCATGTTTGACATATTGCAGGTGAAACACCACAAGGCTATGTGGTGCAATGGTCATAAATTTTGAATCAAAAAGTTGGATGACACGAAGAAAACTTGTGATTCTGGGATAATTGCAGTCTTCCAAGTGACTAATGTTTCATCTAGAAGCGACATACATCCAGAAGTCTTAGAAAATCAATACTATGGGATTTTGGATGATATACTTGAGTGTGACTTTAAGTCCTTCAAATTAGTTTTATTCGTCATCCCATGGTACAGGCTATGATTGAATGAAAATGATCCCAAAAGAAATATTATTGAACATGATAATGGATTTACCATGGTTAATACAAGGTATTTTGAGCGAGCTGAAAATGAGCCCTATGTTCTTCCAAGCCAATGTGAGCAGGTATTTTACTCAGAGGTTCCAGGTAAAGCGGGTTGGTCATATGTTGTTAGACATGATCCAAGAGGAAGGCCGGTAAAGTATAATGTGGTGGAAGAAGAAGATACTGAAGAAATAGAAGATGATGTAGATGATGATCAAGATCAATAGTTAGTTGATGATGTGCCTGATGAAGATGTCGAAGAGGAGGAACTAGATCATGATGATGTAGGAGTTAATGTTCATGAAGATGATATCCATGTGGATGATGACATTATCGAAACTGATATCAATGATGATGATGATGATATGACCAATCCTTACAATGTTGAATCTGGATCGGATGATACAGACAAAGAGTTGGATGAAGAAGAAGATCAATGACATTAATTTGTATTATCTATTTGATATTAATTTCTTGAAAAAATTATATTTGACTTATGTGGTTACATAATTAATTTATGATGTTTTTAATTTGAATTATATTTGAATTATATTAGAATATGTTCAGTTAATAGATGTAAAAAATAAAATGGATAAACCAAAAGATGAAAGCGTGAGACCACTGCCTTGTTGGGTGTATGGAGTCTAATGAAGATCTATAAAAGTGTAATATATGATGGCAATAATTCAAAGTGTTTGGCACACAGATGTAGTTTATAACTTGTATAAATGTGCAAGTAAATGACTGACAAAATCTACTTGAGATAGAATGACAATCCTAGTTATGTGATTCTTCTTATTGATCCAATTAATACTCTCTAGTTACTGTGATTGACTAGAATGGTTTAATCTTTACTTGAAAGAACTAAATAATCACATCACACAAATATAGAAAATGTGTATCGGTAAACTGAATATATATATATGCTTGATATATCAATTTAAACAATAGAAAAGCATCAATAGTATCAACTACTTGGAGCATGAGATGATTACAATGACATTTCACCACTTAAGATAGTCATTTAATTTGCAATTTGGCAGCAAGCTCTAAGCTAAGACAAACAGACACAGAACCTTACAAACACATACGATTTAGGCCAGTGCCATATACTATTGGGGAGTCGAATTCACAAATATTTAGATTTCCATAATAGGTTCAAACACATAACATATAAGATCTCTGACAATATTGCATTATAACAGTGTCAATTTCTATCCTAACTCAATACTTCTTATCAAATCCCTTTACAAACATATCCATCTATGACTCCATCCAAGCATTTTAATTTACTCTTTGAATTAAAGCAAAAATGGAAATCATACACACCATAACAGTGAGATGAATGCCATAACCCTTGATTATATTATTCAAAATTGTGATATGTTTATACAAAGGAGATCCATGAGCTCTAAATATATCATTATAACTCAAATGCTAGTACTTTCATGAAACATCAAACCTTCATGTTGTTGGAACTATCAAATTTTGACAAATTCATTATTTCTTCATGATTATTAGTCTCCCAAAAAAGATTCATAATGTAGGCAAAAAAATCCTCACATAGCATATTTTACCAAAATCCGATTTAAAATTGTGCCATAATGCCCCATAAATTTTATTTTACATTAAAATCTTTACATATGAAAATATCGGCATAAGTTGATGCAGGTCTCATCAATGATAATATACATATCCTAAATGTATTGACAAGACATCAGAAGGGTCACACCGATCAAGTTATACACATAGAGAATATGGGTTTGTATATCTTATCGGCAAGACAAAAAGTATCGACGTGACGATGTAAGGTCACATCGAGCTAAATTACCTTGTCGATTGGAGTAACGTAAATTCTATTGGAGAGACTTTGGTCATCGGAGAGAGATTTTAAAACATTGCCTGTAGTGTTATTAGTCTTTCCAATAAAGCAAGGGGAGGACTCACTCAGTGAGACAAACGATGCCGGGGAGAATTCAGAAAGTCTTACCGACCCCTCGGGTTACACCGACAGAACTGAACATACAAAGATAAAGGGTGTCGAGAAGACAATGCGCATGGTCTCGCCGAAGAAAAAGCGTATCGGTGAGACATGTCACCATGGGGAGATCTAAGAGACATCACGACAAGTATCATTTTGTCGGAAAAACAAATACTTGGTCATGGCGACATAAGTCAATAAAGGGAGCATCTCGGTGAGACGAAAAGCTTTCGGAGTAAGGTGAAGAACTGTTGGCCCGATTCATTAAGTTTGGGCGATATTTTTTTCGGTGAAGGTCATGGCAATAAAAAAGTAGAAAGAAAGAAACTATCGGGGAAACTGTAAGATGTCTTAGCGGATGGGTGAACATTTAACAGGCGGATCGACCAGAGGTTTGAAATGTCTTACCGATGTGATCTTATTGGCGAGACATCAAATGGGTCATATCGATAAAGTTATACACTAGGAGAATGCGGGTTTGTATTACTTATCGACAAGACAAAAGGTATCGACGTGACGGTGTAAGGTCATATCGAGCTAAGTTACCTTTTTCCGATTGGAGAAAAGTAAAGTCTATCGGAGAGACTTTGGTCATCGGAGAGAGATTTCAAAACACTGGTCGAAGCGCTATTGGTCTTGCTGATAAAGCAAAAGGAGGACTCAATCGGTAAGACAAATGATGCCGGGAAGAGTTCATAAAAGTCTTACTGACCCCTCAGGTTACACCGACATAATTGAGCATGCGGAGATAAAGGGTATCGATAATACGATGCTCGTTGTCTTGCCGAAGAAGAGGCGGACTAGTGAGACATGTCACTGCGGGGAGATCTAAGAGACATCATAGCGAGTATTATTTTGTCGGTAGAACAAATTGCTTGGTCTCAGCAACATAAGTCGATAAAGTAAACATCTCAATGAAACAAAGTACTTTCGGAGTATGGCAAGGAACCGTTCGCCTAATTCATTAAGTTTGAGCGATAGTTGTTTTGGTGAAAGTCATGGTGATATAAAAAGAAAAAGGAAAGAAACTATCGGGGAGACTTGTGATGTCGGGGAAATTGCAAGACGTCTTGGCGGATGGGTGATGTTGAACAAGCAGATCGGCCAGAGATATGGAATGTCTTGCCGATATGAGCCCTGATGTGAGTGAGAATTTCAAAACAAAAAAATTGTAGCATTCATGTCTTGATCGATAAAGACATTAATGGCACCATGAAGCGTAGGAGATTTTGCATATCAGGGTATGATCAATTGAAATCATTGTCTCATAGAATTCAAAGCGAAGGAGAGCAAGGGAACCAACAAAGCAATTAAGGCATTCACCTGGCTTGAGTTTGGAAGAAGTTACAGTAAGTTTCTCGTCCTCTCAGAATTCGTAAAAATTTGAATTATGGAAGGCACTGGTTCAGGAAAACTAAAGGGAAGAAAACCCGAGGAGGGAAGCCAATAAAAAGAAAAAAAGAAAAAGACTGAGTTGCAACCAGAAGGTATTGAAAGGAAGCTAAATCAAGACCTCATAGACCAGTTACCTGGTTCTGGACTTAAAGCTAGGCGTTTTGCACAACTCAAAGCGGAAGTTGACAAATTGGACAACAAATGCAAATTTATAGGTGATGTTTGGACTCCGATTAGAGGCTATGAGTTATTCAATTTCCATTACCACAGGAGAAATCACTTTGAGCCAATATGCAATCCATGGAGGCTCAATTTAGGGAAATTAGTGTGCCCTAATGTTTTTTATTAACGTCGAACTGGTAAAATTGCTGGTCAGACACTATGATTCGAAAAAGAAAGCTATATGTGATTTGTCAGGGAATCCATTGATACATGTATCTGAGAATGCAATTGCTGAGGTTTTTAGAATGGAGGGAATATGCAGTGACAAAGTAGTGAGTGAAGAGCTCGATAGTGAGTTCAGAAGGATGGACACCATTTATAAAGGGTGGAGGTTACCTCTGCACAAAATTAGGTGTCATGGAAAACCTACTCCAATGGAAGACAGTGAGGGGCCACCCTTTCATGTAGACCTCTTCGAACCTTACCTAAAATATACTTACTACTCAGTGGGATAGGTATTAGGGATGGAGGTACCTGAGCATATGGCGGTTGTGCCCATGGTGATTTCTGCAGACATTCAGTACCACAATTTCAGATCATTTGACTATGCTGCACATGTTTTTAAGGAGTTGGATGCAGGTTTGATGGCGATAAAGAGTGGTGCTTCTGTTCTCCATCTCAAAAATTACTCATTGCTAATGCACTTAGTGTTATATTTTGGACAAGAGTTAGGTTTATGGCCCCAGGAGCTAAGGATTTCACAATCCGACAAGGAAGGTAGGCCATTTCCTATTCAATTATGGACTGCTGTTTGGGACAGCAGGTTTGCCAATTCAAATTTCTTGCATTTTGAAGAATTCTTTATGAAACCCTTGTATAGATTTTTTAGCCATCCTTGTGATTATTCTTTATCTGAACAAGTAAAAAGGTTTCTTAGGCCTAGAGATTACAATGGAACAATTAACCACAATTGGGGGGATCGGTATTGCTTAGAGAATGCCACAATGATTAGGGTTTATGGCTTTGAGGATACACCTTTCATTCTGCCCAAAACTGTCCCGGATAGAATTGCATACCTAGAAATTGTTAGGCAAATGGATTACTCCAGTGTTATGAACTTAAGTTCATATGGGAAATAGGCTTTTATGCCCAGTACATTATGTTTTAGTGATTTCACTATATTAGCCAAGGAAGGTTATGATCTGATTCTAGACAAATTATTGCACTACAACATGAGAAGAGCATCAGTGAGAAAGAACTTTGATCCAGAAGGGTATATCCACTCTGCCAGACAAAAAGTAAATCTTTGAGGGTACCATCATGTGCCCTTTAAATCTGATGACATAATCAGAAACTTAGAGGCAGAGGAAGCTAAAATTGTGATTGAAAAACATAATCAAGAGTTGGTGGATGTTGAGTTGTTATATAAAGACCTCAGAGTTTAAGACATTTTTATATATGCAAAAAGGGAAAGAGATAAGGGGACTGGTTGACAATGTCACTCCAAGGAATGAGGATCAACTATTAAAAAGCTTAAAGGATGAAGTCGACATGACCCCTGAAAAGGGGAGGGAGTTGCTTGAAAAGGCAGGTGTTATGATTTTTCCAGGTTTGGATATGAATTCTGCATTAGTTTTTGATAGTTTCTTAAAAGATAACAATGCTACCCACAAGCTCAGTATAGAGAAGGTGACAGAGGTATACATAGGATCAAGATACAATCCTGATGATGAAACATTGATGATTTGGGCCTTGTATCCTCCTCACAAGAAATCAATTGTTATTGATATTGAAAAGGCATTCGGACATGTCATGACCCTGAAGGCTAGGGAGGTTGATCTTGTAGCAACTGCTGATATTGGGATAAATATAGCCAAGTTGAATAAAGCCCAAATCCAAGCATTGATAAGGGAAAGGGAGATGTACAAAACCAATAATGAGAGGATGTTGAGAGAGAATGAATGCTTGAAAGACTTGGTAGGTGGTGTAACAGAACCAACAAGGATGCTCACTCAAGGTTAGAGTTCACAGAAAAAAGACCGTTGGGAAGGGTCAACTGCATACTCTCAAGGGAGAATGGATGCATTTGCTGCAATAATTAAAAAAAGGCAGGTTGTTTTAACCACTTGGTTAAATAAACTCTAGGGAAAACATTCATAGTATGTAGATGCAATAAATGAACACAAGAGAGTGGATAGCAAAATTTAGGAAAGAATTGAGGAATTGGAGCAGGACACTCCTAGTAATGAAGAGATTGAAAATGCCAATTGTATTATCGATAGGCACAGGGATTTCTTTGAGGAGTTACAAGGGGATATGTAGGGATTGACAGAGGCTTCCGAAGATAGATTGACCAAGTTATGGGATGATGAAGGGAAAACAAACGAAGCGACTACATGGAAAAGTGAGTGTGAAACAATACTCCACGGGATGCTGGAGACAGCCATTGTGAAAGATGCGATATTGGATGCAGCATGTGAGTAAAATGAGCAAATGATAATGATGGAGATTGTGATCCATGATGCGTTGGGAGATGTCGACACTCATGAGTGCCAGGATTATACGGAGCATATGCCTGTAGTCCATTTGTGGCTCAATAGAAATTAGTTAATAACGGATTTGTTAAACCTTTTATGCTTTAAACCTTTTTGAAAAGGCACGTCCTTTTGCAAACTGATGTATAAGTATCTATTGGTAGATAAATGTAAAGGGGTGGAAGATAGAATTAGAATAGGATAGACTGTTGTAAGAATTAAATTTTCAGAAATGATGACATTCCAGGAGACTATGTTGCATGTATGAACATTGAAGGAGATAATGAAAGACTGTTGATTTAGTGGCTTCATTCTAGCATCAATTGTTTGTTGGATTCTTGTGATTATTTGATTGTCTCCAATCTGATGTTTCTTGGTTGTTTAAATTGAAGTATCAAGTATATATTTGATTTATCAGTACACATTTGTTGTTTCTCTGTGATTTGGTTTATTGGATTCTTTAAAGAAGAATTAAAATTCCTTTCAATAAATTACAGTAATCTGGGAATGCCATTTGGATCAATAAGAAGAATCAGATAATTAGATTTGATATTCTGCCTCAAGTAGGGTTTATCAATTACACTCTTGCATGTTTATACCAGTTGTAAACTCATAGTTATATGCCAAACAATTAGAGGACCTTCTAGATAGAAACCATTCATTAAAGGCTTTCATTTGACTCCATTTTACCCAATAAGGCACTGGTCTCCCTTATTTACATTACATTAGTTTTATTCATTTCATTTAACATCTCTTAATTGAACATATTAATTCATACCTTGATATTGCATATACAATTTATACCAAAGTAGGATCATATCTTTCCACTATTAAATTTCCATTTGTGGATAGTTAGATCAAGTAGGAAACATAAATTGAACATATTAATTTAGTATAAGAGTCAACCAATCATAAGGAAAACATAATATGAAGATGAATTTTCTCAAATCTTGTGGTTGTAGATGCCCTTTTGAAATCTATGCAAAATGTGGGAGGATAGACAAAGCTCATGAACTATTTGACACAATGCCTCGAATAATTGTAATCTCATGGAATACACTCTAATTAGAAAAATCTCATCACTGCCCTCATAACAATCTATCAATTTGTTTTAGTGTCTATTGTGTTATACCCAATTTGGGACATGGGGTATAACAAAATAGACACTAAAATAAATTGAGAGATTACAATTCTTTGAGACATTTTGTCAAATAGTTCACAAGCTTTTTCTATCCTTCCACATTCTGTATAAATTTTAAAAGGGCATCTACAACCACAACATTTGAAAAAATTCATCTTCATATTATGCTTTGATGGATGTCTATACCTTGTTCCAAATCTCTCATATTAAGGAAACCAATAAGGATTTTGGTGAAGGTTGTGGAATTTTTCTTTGCATCTACCAATTGCATTTGTTTGAAAGTTTCTAAAACCTTTTCAACAAATCCATTATTTGTATATTCTAAAATCATTATAGTACACAATTTCACATTTATTTGGCTTTGCATCTACCAATTGTATTTTCTTGAATTTCCCTACAATATTTTCAATGTAGATCTCTTTTGTGGATATCTTATAGTCCTTGTAGTCCACATCACTTTGTTTTTTGAAGAAACTATTACCATATATTTCTTATTTATGTTCTTATTTTGCATACATGTTTATAAGTTTGATATTACAATTAATAATATTAATTTTGGCAAGACATTAAAAGATTTTGTTGATTTTAAAAATATATGCATCCCAATGTAAAAATGCCAACAATGGAAGCAATGATTGTAACACATAATTTTTGATGTAGTATCCAATTCAAAGGATGATGTTACAATTTAGGGTTATGATTGGGTATTTAATTAGGGTTAGGATTTAGTGTTCGGGTTAGTGTTAGGTTTAGAGTTAGGGTTAGGGTTAGGAAAAATAATGTTAGGATTAGGGTTAGATTAGGGTTTATGTTTTATGGTTAGGGTTAGATTTAGAGTTTTGGTTATGGTTGGGATTAGATATGAAATTAGGGTTAGGGTTTAGGATTACAATTAGGGATTATAGTATTAGGGTTATATCTAGAATTAATTTTTAGGGTTATTGTTATGATTAAGGTTGTTTTTATATTTGGCTTAGAGTTGGGGTTAGGATTAGGGCCAGGGATAGGGCTAGGGTTAAGTTTAGGGATAGGTTTAGGGTTATTAGAGTGAATGCAACTAATTAATAAAATAAATAATATTTAGGGTTAGGTAATTAGGGTTAGGGTTGGGGTTAGAGTTTTGGTTGTGGTTAGGGTTATAAAGATAGGATAAAGGTGAGGGTTAGGGTCAAGGTTAAGGTTTCAAGAAAAAGGGTTAGGTTATGATTTGGATTACCCTAAACTCTAACCATAACCATAAACCTAATCCCAAACCTAACCCTAAAGAAAACACATAACCTAACCCTAATTGTAGTGTTTGAGGCTAGGCTCAAACACTATATAACCTAACCCTATATAACCTAACACATAACCTAGCACTAGAAAAAAATATTCTCCCAAACAATCTCCTCTACTTCTATTCATGCCTACTAGAGTTGCAACATTCAACATTGGTGCTTCAACCATTCATTCAAAGCTAAGAATTTGAAAGCAACGTTCATTTTTAATATAATTAATCATTTAACAATATTATAATTATTATTAATCTAATACAATATTAATATTATTAATAATATACCAATAATATTAATAATCTAATATAATTACTATTAATCTATAGATTATATATAATCTTAATATATCAAATATATCATTATAATTCATATAATGTAATATAATATTGTTATATAATATATTAATATTATAACATTACTATTAATCAAAGTGCTTTAATATTTATGTCAATTTTTAGTACATTATATGACAGGTTACTAAAGCGGCTCTGAGATGCACGTGCTCAAAATTGATAGTGATGTTATAATCTTGATGAAAAGTTTCTTGATGATTATGTTCAATGCTAGTGACTACTAAGAATGAACATGATTTCCGATGGTGGAGATCAACGGTTTCCCGCCCTCGCATGATACAAAGATGCAAGGTATTTATTGATTGCGATATCATGGGCGAGCGCCATGTGTCTTTCCTTGGCAATGCATAATGTGGTGGGCCCTTGGTGTTGAGATGGAGATTACATCAGCCTTTTGAAGGTAGTCATTCGATAACTTCTCAAACACAAGAAGATGTGATTTTGGCCCTATTAGGAGAAGATTTAAAAGTTGATTCTCAACATGAGAATGTATTATACTCATGAGGTAATAATAATTAAAAAATAAAAATGAATGTTATTATTGTAAGAGAAAGGATCACATAGTGTGGACTTGTATAACTCAACCCAATGATGTTCTTGAGGGAGAACTTAAAGAAAAATAAAATGATGTTAGCTTAGACTATATATATTTGTTTGTTTCAATCAACATGTTTTATTGTGAGGAATGTACAAATTAATGGAGGGTGTTGTAATATTAAGATTAACATTAATAAATTCACCTTACTAGCTTATTAAAGGTTCTACTTTTCATAACTCTATAGCCCAACTATTCAATGGTCATTTTTCTAATGACTCCTTTCTCACTCTCTTGGAGGACAAACATGACATTATTTAGGATATTCAATGCCTAGATATTTTTTGGAAAGCTTTAAGGTCAAATATATAGTGGCATAAAACTCAATGTTATAGGAAATCATTCTTAGCCAAGCCCAATTTGTTCAATTCCTATGGATAGAAGGGGGTTGATCATAAGGAAGTGTTGAGATTCCTAAGCATCTCTTTTACCTTTTAGGTTTCTCCTTCCTCTTTAAAGAAACATATCATTTCTAGAGCTGAGAAAAATTATCATATTAAATTATGAAGCCCCTTTCTTTGGCAAGGAGATTCCATGTGTGTTCAAAAATTCTTGTTGCACACATTTCCATTACTCATCTTGCTAAGAACCTTGCAAGTCCTCATATTTGAAGATTGAATAAATCCAAAGGTATATTTTATGGCCTCCCTTTAACCAAGGAAAATGGTTTCACAAAGTATCCTAGGAGTTTTATTATTTCCCTCATGACTATAATAGGCTTGGCTTACTTTATATTCACTACTCTAAATGGCACCATAATAGGTTTTCCTTGCTTTATATTCACTACTCTAAATGGTGCCACAATTTTAAATTTAATTAACATACTCTAAAACCTAACTAAAGCAAGTTGTAGCTCATCAAATTGGACAAGTGAAAGGTCAATACCAACGCTGAGGAAGACTTTGGAGGAGTGAAAACAAGGTCAATACCAACACCGACGAAGAGTTTGGAGCTAAAACAAGGTCAATACCAGTGCCGAGGACCAGGTTGAGGGCACTCAGGGAAAATCGACGACCAAGGGACAATGAGTACTATAAGTTTGGCACCCCCATTCTCTTTAACCTGCAATTTTCATGCCTAGTTTCCAAATATCTTCTCGCACATTGGACCCCCCATTCTCTTAAAATGGTATAAGATAAGATAGAAAAAATAAAATAGCTTTGTCTTTCACATTTTTATAGTGATTACTAGAGGCACATAGACCAATTCTTCATAATAGATGAATTTGATCATACTTTTCCAATGATGCAACAATTCAACTTTGGGGTTCATCATTTAGGCAATGACGGATCCCTACTCTTTCCATATGCTCTTTCCTTTCTATTTCTTCAAATGTATAGTTTATGTCTTATATTGTATTGAAATAGTTATTCCCACAACTTGTGTGGGATACCATACATTTGTAATTATCAATAAAAGACATTTGTGAAAATTTTGTGCAATCTTTCTCTTGTATACATTTGCATAATGAACTGCAATTCATTTGATAATACTTTTGTGTATATGAATGGAACTTAGTAGAATTGAATGTATACCTTTATCTTTATTTTTGCAAAAACTATCCCAACTTTACTTGATTGAGTTAGAAGCTAAATTAGGTAAAAAAATTGGTGACATCTTCTATATGTTTGCCTGCTAAACATCCTCACCAATTGCCTAAACTTATCCATTGGGCATGGTGTCAACTCTTGGAACTTGACAAGACTTGAGAAATAGTCTTGCATAATGTTGTAACTCATCCAAAATAGTGCATAACACCTACCAACCTTATTCAACCTACCAAATGACTCAAAACAAACTAACTATGCAAACAAAACTTATTCACTTAAAACAAAAACTATCCTAACCTAGACTAACTAAGGAAAGGAATACCTAAATAAAACCATTAACTAGTTCATGAAAGTAGCTACCCTTTCTTTGCAACTTGTAATGCTCCATATGTTTGTGAGCATCAAAGAGGAAATGAAGAAATGATAGATGTTTAACCAACTATTGCAATGCCTCATAAATGGAGAAAAACAAATCCACAAATCCACTTACCATTCATGTTATCTTAAAATGGATAGGATAGT
>VCHN02003279.1:0-14542 GCA_007115665.2 Sequoiadendron giganteum
TTTGGCTTGTGCTATGTAGGGCGAACGCCATCCTTGGACAAGGATTTTATTCACTTCCTCTTTATTGTCCTCTTGTTTTCTTTCCAACACTTATTCAATTTTCTGAAAATTTCCTTGGCGGACTTCATCTTCCCTCGGGCAAGGCGGACTTTGAAGTTGCTTCGGACATGCTTTCTAGTCACGTCGGACTTTCTTGGTTCTAGGACATTGCTTTGAAGAGGGAGGTCAGACTTCACTTGAGTTTTTCCAACCTCTTTATTTTTACTTAGCCAAATTTTCAAATTTCCTTGGCTAGGCGTACTTGACCTTGTGTTTTTTCATCTTCACAGCGGACTTGGAGCTTGTCTTGGCCGAACATACTTGGGCAAACTTCTTGCTTGGCTAGACATTTTTCTTTGGTGGGTGGACTTGGAAGCTAGCTGACCATTCTTCTTGGGTGGGCAAACTTCAAGTGTCCTAGACATTTCAACATCATGCCGAGGGCGGACTTTGGAGTTGCTTGGACGTTGCTCCATACTTAGTCAAATCTTGAGTTTTCCCCTCCTCTTTTAGCTAGGCGGACTCCAAGTCTGTTTAGCCATCCTTCCCTCTTGGGGCGGACTTTACCTATGTCCATGCCATTCCCAACATCTTGGAGCGGACTTTGCTAGTCTCCAAGCCATCAACCTAGGGCAGACTTTGCCTTGTGCCAAGACATTTTTCCTTGGTGCTAGGCGGACTTGGCCTATCCTCCAGCCATTGTCTTGGGCGGACTTCATCAGTGTCCAAGCCATTTTCCATGGGCAGACTTTCTAGATGGTTGTGCCATGAACCTTCTTCCAATGGCGGACTTGTCTAATGTCCATGCCATTTTTTCTTTTCTCCATGCTTGGGCGCATTTAGCACATGCTTGTCCATGCCTTAGGCAAATTTTTAGATTTTTCAAAATTTTCACCCATTTCTATTTCGGGACCTTCAGAAGTTGATGTTGACGAAGCCTTGACCTGCACACTTTCCAGAAATAGAAACCCTACCAAAAATAGAAACTTTCTAAAAAAAGCCCCTAAAAAATAGGAAGTCTAGAATGGGCTAAAAATGCCAAAAAAAAGTCCCTAAAAAATAGGGGCACGAGGTGGAAACTCTAAAATTTAGGAAGTGTCAGAACCGAAATGACAGTCAATCTTCGTCCACAAGGCCTCCTGAACACTTTGATGACGTCCGTGCATTGATTCTAGCTCAAAATCATTTCTTGACTCGGATGACCCTCAAAAACTCAGATTTTAAGTACCCCACCAAAAGACCAAAACACAAAGGCAAAACTTAGAGGGAAAACTACTAGGGTCCCCATTTGCAATGGGGCGATGTGTGAAAAGGTCACAACATCTGGCGACTCCACGTGAGGAATGTTCTTGAACATTTCTAAAGATAAGACCTACTTCAAAACTCGAAATCCGAAATTAATTCTAACTTACTCCTTTAGCTAAGAAAATACTCAAAAAGAAAGAGGAATCCTAAATTGAATCGAGATCTTTCATCCTTCAGTTACGAGTGTGTGCAAATGCGTTCATTTCTGTCTAATGAGAACAATATGATTCTTTGGTTCCATCATGGCTTTTTGTGTAACTTGGTCTTAACTTCAAAAGCATCTTGGATAGAGCCCTATTGACGGCGAGCGTCTATAGCCCCGACAAGGTTATTGCTATAATCTCACGGAGATTGCTCTACTTCCAGCGATTTATATTTTTCACTTTGAATTACACACCTGTAGAGATGTCCGCACACCCAAAAGCCAAACGCTTTGATATTCATTTTTATTTTTATTTTTTTATATTCTGATATTCTCTTCATACTTGTTTCTGCACTTTGGCTTGTAAGCAATGAAGCTCAAATGGGCTTGAGAATTATAGTGGCGCTGAAGCAAGACTTTTGATTTATTTTTGTTGTTTAGCCATGACTTTGCCTAGGAAACCATAACGACTTGGAGAATTCTTAAAGTGCGAAAGATATAATAACTGTAATACTCAAATTCAAGATACAATAGATGATTCCCTTTCTAGTCAAGTACTAACCTTAATTTCTAAAGTACTTTAGAAACAATTAATTTAAGATTCTAAGATTATCCACAAGTGTTCATCCAAGGAAAAGTCCTAACATACCTTGGCGAGGTTGATCCAGAGTGTGCGCGTAAGCAACATCACCTTTCTCACAAATGAGAAACCCTTTTATTCAGGACCTACACTAAGGAAATCAAACGAAAGCAAAGCGAGAAACTAATCTAAGAAAGCAGGAAAAATTGAAAGCAAAAGAAAACTAGACCAGAAAGGAAACTAATCTAGCTATATACAAAGGCGAGACTCACTAGGAGCCTAAGACTGGAAATAATGCTTGAGGAATTGCCCATTGATTAGCAATGGGACATCCTCTCCGGTTAACGCATTCAGTTTGAATGCATTTTCTCCAAGAATTTCTGCGATCTGATAGAGACCCTTCCATAGATTGTCAAATTTGTCGTGATCTCCTTTTCGTTCATGAGCCTTGTCCCAACAAAGGAAATGCCTTTATCCTTGCTCTCCGATCGAACCATCTTTTTACGACACCTTGATGCTTTGCGAAATTTTCCAACGCTTGATCTCTTTTTTCTTCTAACAGTAGCAATTGTGATAATCTGGTTTTGACTCTGTCCTCTTGTTCCATACATTCTTGCATGAATTGCAAAGTGGGAATTCTTAGTTGTATGGGGAACACGGGATCCTGTCCGTATACTAGATGATATGGTGATGTCCCCAGGGAACTCTTTATCCTTACTCTGTTTGCCCAAAGAGCAAATCTCAATTGTGTATGCCAGTCTCGTAGGTTCTTGTCTAACAATTTCTTGATAACATTCAACAAATTTTTGTTCATGGATTCTGCCAATCCATTACCTTGGGGATAATAGTTTGATGAAAATTTCAAAGTGACCCCATATTTATATGCCCAGTTTGTAAATTTCAAAGAAGAAAATGCAGAACCATTATCACAAACTAGAGCATAAGGGCAACCAAATCGGGTGATAATTTTTTCTTCTAAAAACTTAATGACAATGTCAGTCGTGCACAATTTCAAAGCCTGAGCTTCTGACCATCTAGTGCAATATCAGTTGCGGTTAGAATATACCTGTGTTGCGCAGAGGAAGGGGGGTTGATCATACCAATAAAGTCGAGTCCCCATTTCGCAAAAGGTCGTACCTCAATCACAGGTTGGAGTGGCATAGTTGGGTTCTTTTCTCGTGCAACAGTTACCTGGCATGTATGACAAGTTTTCACATGATCATATACATCTTTGAACACTGTTGGCCAATAATAGCCAACCATTAGAACTTGATGTGTTGTTGCTAATGCTCCTCCGTGGCCGGTCCCAAACCTAGAATGGAAATGTTCCATCACCGGCTTTGCTTCCTCTCTGCCAAGGCATCTTAGGAAAATACCTTCATGGTTTCTCTTGTATAACACTGTTCCTTGCAACATATATCTCTGGCTTTTCATTCTCAAGGCCCTCTTTTGTACTGGATTCAAATGATTAGGACACTTGTGATTGAGTAGGAAGAAAGTGATATCATCGTACCATTCATTAGGAGATACTTCGTGTAGTTCATACACTTGTTGCACCAATCCTGGTCCTGTGGCGATGGTCTGCGTTAAGGCTTGGCCGTGAACAATTCTCATTGGCTGGATCTCTACATCATATTCTTGAATGATAGTAACCCATTTGCCGCTTTTCTCCCCCAATTCATTTTACATTAGAAGGGTTTTGACAGCTACATCTGGGACAATGGCAAATACTTTGCTTCTCAAAATATAATGTCGGAATTTCTTGATTGCTGTAACACTCTACTTGTTTATAGATTAAAAATACAAACCAACTTCCAGAATCAGCTGAAGTTTAACTAACTTGCTTTCACGCCAAGTTTCCTTTGTAATTTGAATGGAAAAGAAATTCAATTTAAATAAACACATTGTATTAAATTGAACAACTAACTTTTTGAATTTTCATTTAAGCTGAAAGGAGCAACTAACCGATTTCTTATAACTGAAAATTCAAAAGAACAATAACCAACTTTTCTTTGCTTCCTTAAGGTAAGAGCAATAAATATAACTGTCATCCTAGGGTTTAAGAAATGGAAAGGCTAACTGCCACATTTCATCTGACAAGTAACTAACGAATTATCTATTTAACAAATTAACTAACTGAAGGCAAGAAATAACTTCTTATAGTCATTATTTGATTTCGAATCTTTTAGTTCTAATGAATGAGTCAAATAAATTGTCTAACTATTCAACTACAATTTCTACATATGAATTTTTAACAAAAGTAACTACAATTTATTGCAGCATTGCAAATAACCTTAAATTGACAAAAGCGTGCACCTTGAATTACGAGAGAGAGAAGGAGAGTACAATGTGACGTCGTCACCATGCTGATTTACTTGAACAGTCTTATCATTGAGAGAAAGGGAAACATCATCAAGGGCTTTTACCACCCAACCGAAGACCTACTGGTCTCCCGTGTTTCTTCTACTGAAGAAACCTGTCCCTTCACGAGGGTGACCAACAAGGATCAAATTATCATCATGCCATTCTGAGCCTGGTGTCATGAACCTATACCCCTGGTCGATCCCTCTTCTGTAGGTGCCTCCTAACCAGAAAAATCATTTTGACCAGAAGTATATCTGGTTCATGATAGCTGACCAATGCCTAACTGGCGTCATACCTTAGCCAAGGATTTTAATATCGTTATTAGCACTCCTGTGCCGTCAGCACTTTCACCCTTGCTCGGCATTTAATATTTTTATTTATTTTATAATTTATATTTTCAAAGATTCATCTTGCAACATGAGTTTCCAATCGGATATAGTTATTCCAAAATTTCAAAGATGAGAAAGGGTTTACAAGGCTTAGACCAAGTTTTCTTTTCTGGAAAGCTTAAGCATAACCTTGCTTGCATCAAGAGAGAAACACTTTAACTATTCTCAGCTCAGGTTAACCTCAGTTCTTGGTCTAATCCTCAGTGACAGGTTTGATTATCATTACCTTTTAATTCAGGGTTATAACTTTTCCATAAAGTTTAAACATAAAGAAAGAGATCCATACGACATTGAAGATCTTCAAGACCCACATATCTATATACCCCTTTAAAGACCCGGGTGAGCAATTACATGCGCTTGACCAACTTCAGATTAGAGAGAAGCTAGGAATAATATTCGGCTTAATCAGGCAGAGCATGTCTTTCAAGAAATTTCCAGTAGTTCAAAAGAATTCCTACTCAGAAGCATAACAAGGACAAAGATATATTCGATTGCAAGAATAGAATGGGGTTCGGTTCTCCTTTTACAAAGATCCTTTTTCAATCCAACCCCTGATAATATTAAAAGATTCGTTTCCATTTATCATACAGAAAGATGAGAAAGATTAATGATTTTATTTTCCTCTACAAAGGATGTTCAACAAGGAATGGAATCATCGTTGTAATATACTGAAGAATTATATGCATTGCTTGCCTAAAATGAAGATTCCAATCCTCGAATAGTTCCAAACTCTTTTCTTCTGAAGAACAGGTTTAGCTGCAAGCCACCGTAACTTCCAGACAAGAGAGATGGCGCTGGTGAATTCAGGAGCTAACAACCATATTCCGAAAGATTGAAGCCACGAACTGTTTTACCCGACACCACAAGATGCGGTATCCTATATGGTTATCTAGCAAGAAGAATGCCGATACAAAAGAATGGAAAAGATTGAGCTAAGGCAATGGTGAAATTCAAGAATGAAGATGAAGGACTCGACAAGTGATTGCCGACACCGCCATATCGGAAATGAGAGGTGCGACTAGGTATGAGAGCAGCAAGCACGGGGTTAACACCAAATGATAATCATCTTTTGAAAGATCGACTAAGCTTCACAATAATAGTCGATGGTGTTTTCAGAGAAGATGAGCCCCCAACAAAGTAGTAGCCGTCGTCAAAAGAAGAAAAAGAGAGCCATTAAAGGAGAAGCTCCCCAGTTAAAAGCGAATATCTCCAATAAACCCCCACTCCAAGATTCCAAGAATCCTGAGACTTCTTGGCTTCCAACATGGCCGTTTCACTCAGAGGCTCGAAGGAAGGATGACGGAAAAGACTACCGCCGATGACTCACAACATTTTTCCTTAATTCATTTTTTTTTTTTGATATCCTTTCATATATTTCCATATGTGATCGATAGCCTTAGGATTAAATCCATTATGATTAATTTAATATTAAATATCCATTGCAAAAATATATTCGTACCAAGAATTGGTTCGTCCAACTTTCAAAAGGATATTGTTAAATTCTTTAATTACATCTTTTATTGTAATTTAATATTTATTAACCATATGCAATCTCCTTAAAAGGTGATTATAGATATATAAATATATTTAAATTGTCTTGCTTAATCAATAATTATATTAAATTATTTATGGCTAAGGTCATGACATCAACACAACTATCTTACAACGACTCTAGGTTTGATGATAAATTGATCCATTGTTAACCACGTCCTCTCCCTGATGATATTTCCCTTTTTCTCGTGTCGTCGGCAATCCTGCACCCACTGACAAGAATTATGGTTAGATCGTTCTCAACGTATATCTCATGAACACATTCATTTTCACATGAATAGGAAACCACTCGCATATATAAGAAAATCATTCTCATTGAAATTACGACATATAAACAATTATTCTTTCCACAATTCACATTCTCATGAAAAGCAGTTACTTGTAACTAACATAGCGACCTTACTTTCATTGTCATACACATGTTCACGATAAAGGGGATGTAACAATTGCTTTGACCGAGCATATGCTTGGTTCTCTACATTCAGGTATCTCAATTCTGCATCTTTGAATGGTGCACTCATGAAAGCTATAGGATGTTCATCCTTTTCTTCTGTTTTTTGGGTAAGCATTGCAACACATGTATGTTCTGACGCGAAATAATATAGATAGAAGGGCTTTGTGTAGTCAGGACCTGGGGGTCGTGTTGCCTGAATCAAGATTTGCAGAGTCCGGCGCTAATCTGAGGAGGGCGGCGCCTCACGCATTCAATGCAGGGTGACGATTTATTGTTGGCTGTCTGGACCGATTTGGTTGGTAGCCGACCTTCTTTGTAACCCTAGCTTTGGCTCACGCGGGCAGGATTTCTATAAGTATGGCCTTTGGCCTCATTTGTAAGGGTTGGTTAAGTTGGTTGTTAGAAAAACGGTTGAACAGAGGGAGAAAAGTTAGAAGGGTTAGACAGTTAGTTACTTTGTTAGAGTCAGAGTCAGAAGTTAGTCATATTTCGAGCAAATGCTGTAAAACCGAACATCTGAATTGTTGTTATTATTGATGATTCAATGCAAGTGAAGACATTGTGTTATTATTGGTGCCTTTTTTGAATTGATTTGTCTTGCATGGTTCTTGTTCTATCTTTGAAATTGCTTGGAAATATTTGAATGCATTTTAGATTAGAGTTAAGTAATTTAATGGTGCTAGTGATTCAATGCTTGGAGTGTTGTAGCGATTTCTGGTTCATACTTTGGATAGCTTTTTGATTATGGGATTGCTGCACAAGGTCAACCTATACCTGATACTCGTGTGCTTAGTTCAATTGTAGGCATTCATCCAGTTCCATTGAATGAATGTTTATGATCTGAAAATGTTTAATACTTTAGAAGATTGCACTGTTTTTGTGGGATTGCAGGTATAGCCTGGGTTGAGCGGAAATTAGTTTTGTAGGGATTGGTCCGTTCCAAGTATTCCATCATCAATATTGTTAATCTTCAGAGTAGTATTAATCTTAGGATTTTTAATGCCCTCATCTTTTATTATTTCTTTGAACTTCAGTTGGAACCAAGAATTTGAGTATCATTCTATTATAAATCTTGATAAGTTTGGAGCTTCCAACATTTGTTTTGTAAGGTCCCTTTGTGATTACCAACATTTTCACATTTATCATTGAGTGGTTCTACTGCATTGTCATGTTCTGACACCCGAGAGACCTTGGGATTATCTCTTTTCCATAGAGACCAACCTTTCAAGAGAGATAGGATATTTTATGTTCGATTTGAGTTGTTGCTGTGCAAGAAACACCCATCAACATAGTTGAAATCAAATTGTGAGTAAAAATGAGGAATTTGAAGTGTTATATAGAGTCTAGGGGGCATTGGTGAGGCCCATTGGACATTAGGGTTTGGCTTTGGGCTTTTTTTTCAAAAACAAAAAAGAAGAATTTGTAATTTTCTTGCCACTTTATGGCTTGGCATCCGCAAGGTTCTTTTGGGCATCCTTGGGACAGTTGAGGGACATCTGGCCGTCCCTACCATCCCGGTGTTGTCCCCTCTATCTTGGTGGTAGTGGTAGTGTGGTGGGGGACATCCCCTTGCCATCCCGACGTCTCGAGGATGTCCTTGTCCCCAAGATGCTTGGTTTTTGGGGGGATGCGTCCCCGTGGTTTAGTGCTATTAATGCAAAATATCATGTTTTAAAATTTAAGTTTAAATGTTAATACATAAATGTGAAAGAAGACTCAAGGTCTTTGTCGAACCCCTAAAAACCCTAAATCAGAACTTTATCAATTAAAACACATAAGATTGGGTTTGTTAGTTCGAGAAACTACTCAGCTCTGCAACATATCTGTCCTTCTTTTGTTGGACAAACCTATAATATTAAGGTTTGGGTGTGGTATTTGCAAAGGGAAATTTCTGAATTTTGGTAATAGATTGGAAAAAAATTTAAATTAGAAATTAAATTTTTCTAAATTTTAATTACAAGTCACTACAGTGATATCATAGCAGCCAATTAAATAACATTTGAAGAAGATTTCAAAAGAACTGCATTAATATATTACTGGGGACATTACATTTTTGGAAGATTGTTCATTGAAAAGATCTATATAAAGCAAACAAAAGCTAGTGAAGTGAATTGCATTATCCACAACAACCAATCGACAATGCGGCCATACGTAATGGATATGATACCCATTATTATAAATTCTCATTGTGTCCTATAATTCAATACTTGATATAATGTCCTTGCCATAGTCACCAAATACAGTGGGATATCCACCATGTTTTTCCATTTCTTTCATTTCACTATACAAAATCCCACATTTAAATGGTAAAAATATTATATGTTTCTTATTTGTAAAAGACCTGTTGGTGTGCATTTTGAATACCCACTGAACACAGAATAAAATGCCCAAGGACACTTTATCCTTTCTTGAAAAGTTAATGCGTATGCTAAGAAGATTGTGCATTAACTCCAATGTTTCTTTAGTCTAGTTATGACATGAGGATAAGGCCAGTGGGCGTTGTGATTTGCTGGTAATCACAAGGGGACTTACGTTAAAATTTATTTGCAAGTTGAGGACTTAGACAGTTTTATCATTGAAGGCTCCTCCCATTGGGTGTTTCCTAGATTATCCAAAAAAAATTGCAAAAAGGCAAGGGTTTAGAAGTCTAAGCTACTCCTAAGAAATCAAGAGACGGCGATGATTAGATGAAATGGGGTAACCACACTTTGTTTCGCCTCCTTCAGACAACTACGCAAAGCGGGTGCAATCTTCAATGGAGGTGATAATGATTTTCATGTTTGAATTAATAATTATCCAAACTGAAGTTAAGAATCCACAACTTAATAGCTCAAGCTAACTTTACACATTGAATACAAATCATCTATTCAACAAAATTATGAGCTTAATTTCATCCACCACTGCTATCAAATCTATCATTCACTAACAAACATACAAATAAAATGCTAATTTAACTCTACTCTAAATGTTGAAGGAGAAGATGTAAACCTTGCACACTATTTGAAAACAAAAGTGGTTCTAAGCAAATCATGCACTAGAGCTTTTATTAACGAAAATAGTCTTATTGCAACAATCTCATACTACTCACTTCACAAATTACAAATGAGTGTACGCAAGTTTATATAGAGTTCCAAAAAATGAATAAATGGCCCAGATTAAAAATGAGCCGACGACCAAGATTGAAACAAATAAACCCTAATTAGGGTTTCCCGAAATAACATCAGTGAACTAAGAGTTGACAAGGTGAGTTGGCGCTTGGAGCTATTTTCAAGGAATTACATCCCTATCTTCCTGTGTTGTTGTGTGTTCAATGAATCTAGCCACGATTGAGGCAACCTCTTCCATAGTGACCTGCAGAAGCATTTCAGTCCTGAACTCCAGTCTGTCCATACTCTCGGCGCACCTGACAAAGATGTCCTCCCATTCTGGCTCAGTCTTCACAAAAGATTCCCAGATGTCTAGGAAGTTTGCCTTTTTGGCCCAGTTCTGCTTCAAGATAGGCCCAGTGATGGAAAAGAATTCTTCTCACACCTTCTTCTTCAAAGCCTCTAGTTGCAAGTCATTCTCTCGAGTGACCTCTTTGTCCAGGATGTCGGCCACCATATTGAGGATCTTGGTCTAGACTTCTCTAATTTGCTCTTCTACTTTAAGCCCATCAGCCTTTACGCTTGCCAAGACCTCCCCTCGTGCTATCAAAGCCCAATACTAGGTGTGGAAATCGTAAGCTGCTCCTGCTGCAATGACGCCTCCATCTATCAGTCCCTGCTTTGGGATCCCTTTCAAAATCGTAAGGCAAGGAATTATCCTTTCCTATACATCCAGAAGGCCATCCCACATTTCTGCCAAGGCTGCCAGTCTAGAGAGTAAAGAAGTGGCCTGACCATAGACTAGGGTCAACCTCTCCATGAATGCATCAGCTTTTGTGCCTTTGACCGCTATCCACTCTTTAGCCTCCCTAGTCATGATCCTGTCTTCTTCTATACCCTTGGCTGCCTCCTATGAAGAGTTTGGGAGAAGAGGAGCTGCCGTGTCATCTTGATCAAGTGGCTTGATCAGATGCTGGATGTACTCTTTCAAGCGCTCGATCTCCTGCTGGCACTCTTTCTTCTTTGCCACCTCCTTCGCCAACCTTGACTTGATAGTGGACACTGAATTGTCCAAATCTTCAACTTCCTGGCCCTTTGTAGTTGGACCCAAGTCGATGGTAGTGATAGCGTACTCATGTGGGGCTATGTCTTCTTGTGGCTTGTCCATTGTGGGCATTGCAATCTGTTCGGTTCGGTTGCCATCCTCGTCCCTCTGTATGTTTGAGAACTTCTTGACCGACTTCTTGATTGAAGTTTGTGTAAGTCTGGTCAAGAAGTCTGCAGCATCATCTTCTTCCTGTTCTTCCACTGGCACCTGTATTTTCATCCTTTCTTTTACCCAATTCGGGATTGTGAGCTGTTCCACGTCATCTTCTTTCGGTATACCTTCCCTGTCGGGAGCATCCAAAATTCCTCGAAGGGCTGAAATCATTCCCTCTTGAAATCATCATTTTGGGCGCCTATATCATCATTAGACTCCAGTATTTTTGTGCCTGTGGGAGACGGCGGTTCATCATCCAGTTGAGGCTCCACATTGTCCTCGGGAATCGGAGGAGGATCCCTAATGTCAGCCAATGAAGCATCAATGGTAGCCAAAATCTCCTCGATGTTTCTAGATGCGGTAGAGCATGAAGGCTCTACCCTTGTTTGTTTTTGAATTGGCTCCTTGCCTACAACTATCTCCTTCCTTTTCCTGGAAGTAGTGGCTTCTATCATGTCTACGCCCTGGGATGCCTCCGCATTCGAAGAGTAGGATTCCACCTCGCTCAACTTGTGATAGGTCAGTGTCACCTTCATCCGCTTCAGTTCTTGGATTTGCTGGTCGACCCACCATTGTGTGTACTTGACGATTGGTCTCATCAGCTTGTTCAAGTCAGCATGTTCAGGTTCCGACCACCTTACAGCCGGCAAGGGTAAGCTCTCATCGAAGCATGGTTGTACCTGCCTTCCATCTTCCTCCAGCTGATTCGGCACTCGGCAAAGCTCGGTCGTCCGGATCAAGTTAACAGGCAGTCTGGACCACATTCTTCGTTTGACTTCGAACTCATCCTCAACGTCTGCCCAGAAGTCCTCTAATTCGATCCTGTGCCTATACGTTCTCTCATCCACAGTCTTAATGTGATGATGTGGGTCGAAGTTGTTCTTGGACTGATAAGTGGCAAAGGGGTAATGCTGTATTTCAAGCTTGGCACTCTCAGTTGCTTGTGCTAATAGACACGTCTCCAGCATGTTCCCTATAAAGAAGGGAAAGGTGACTGCTGCCTTTTGCTTTGTCCTTTGGAAGCTCTGGTATTCCTCCAACTGTTGTAGCACTTCAAGCAGGATCATCTTGTTCGTAGGAAAGATAGGCAGTCAGTATGGATTCCCAGTGAATCCTTGAATTCAGATATATGTATACCTCGGATACTGGATGAACCATGATCCGTATTTGCCTATCAGACTTTTGGCCTCATGAGTTAGCCGTTGGTGTGTGCCTCCTTGAAGTATCCTCGTTATGTACATGAGGAATGCATTGTGAGCTCGTCTGAAGTGGGTCTTCTCGCTCAACTGCAGCTGTGGATAGCAGTCGTGAGACTTCAACTCATTTTCCCCATTGCCAACTATACCTTTGCAGATCAAGCTTGCATACCTGTACGCCCTAGCCAACATGTAGATGACATAGGAACTCATATAGAAAGTCTTGGTCTTCTCCAGGTTAACCAATTGCTCATGGAGATTGTTGCTTATCATGCGCGACTAGTTGAACATTTTGACCCCTTCTGTGATCTCCTCAATAAAATAATACATCCAAGTCTCGAAGGGTGCTCCCAAAGGGTTGCCAACTATCTTGTTCAGTAAGACAATAATATCCCCGTAATCTTCCTTGAAGTTTGTGCGCAACAGCTTCTTCGGCATCTTTTTGGTTGATGCTCTCGGTTTGTCCAGCCATGACTTATTAATGTTGGCGGCACAGAGGTCAAGCTTTTCATCATACAGTCTCTTTGCGTCCTCCTTGGTTTTCTAAACGGTCTTGGGATATGTGGGGATGCCAAAAGCTTCCTGTATGGCCAACTCTCCTAGATGAGCCAGTATTCTCCCATCGGGTGCAACAATCCGCCTTTCTTCAGCGTCATAGTGGAGGGCGCATTCTACCATCAGTTCAGCACACTCAATCACAGGTGGGAATCCGGTAGCCTGAACAATCCTGTTTCTCATCATTCTTCTGGCGATACGTGTCGGCAGGAATCCATTGTGCCCGTACATCCTGTTGACGTGTGTTTTATGACCACACCAACACAGAATAAAATGTCCAACGGTCACTCTATTCTCTCTTGATCAAAGTATTCTGCATGCTAAGATTGCGTGAAAGTTCATGCGTTCAACTCCAAGGTTCCTTTTATCGCGAATAGACTCAGTTGGTTGATGTGAATATGCTGGGTATTCCAAGGGGACTTACGTGAGTTGCTCATTCAGAAGAAGGGATTCTCAAATTTCGGGAGATTTGTCAATGACGCTCGGGTTCTTAAACTAACCGGATAATGTTGAATGTAAAAGGATGCAAGGATTAGAGACTCTATTTTCTACTCCTAAAGGCGGGACACGACGATCAATTTCAGCAAGCGTCAAACTAGATTCTGCTTTGCCTCCCTTCGGACAGCTTCTACAAAACCGGTGCAATCTTCAAAGGATGGAAAGGATATTCAAATTGTAACGCGACATGCACATACCATCACAACAATGCATATGAGCGTATGAGTCACAATTGAAGTTAAGTGCAAAATAATCTAGTTGACCATGCAGGGCGAACTCACTGTCAGTGAGCCCGCTAGTGGTATGGATGAGTGAAACTTGCTCAAACTAAACGACGCATTCCACAGCTAACAACTACTTGCATGAAATAAAAGTCTACTTTACTCTATCAATTAGAATTGGAAAGACGAAAAGGCCTTGCTAGCTACTCACAATAAAAGATAGAACCACCATGCAATGATAAACCTTTGTATTATGAGAGTTTTCCACAACAACCTCTTACAAAACTTTCAAAGGGAAAGCTTTCTTTCCTTTTCAAAATAAGCTAACTTCTAAGCTAACTCTCTATCTATTCTAACTTCTATTTTTTCTACTCTCTGATCTCTTGATCTAGTCTAATTCATTACAAATGAGGGGGGGATGCCCCTTTTATAGTTGGCCCAGTCCAATGGAGGACTTAGATTGAATTACAATAAAGGGCTCAGATCGAGCCACATATGCCCTAATTAGGGTTTTTGCCCTAAAAACCGGCATAGAGAGGAGTGGGGCAATAAATGCACAAAAGATTCTCCACTCCTCTGCAGGAACCACTATGAGCAATTAATGCCCACTATCCTCTTCTAGAAGGTTCTCGTCCAGAAACGCGTTCCCATTGTTCTTCTCTGCCAATTCTGTTGCGTTAGGAGGAGGCAACGACACTCAGTTTGAACCCTCCTTGCAAAAAGTTCTTTTTCTCTGTTAAGTCCTCTTGTTGCTTTAATTCTTGGACGTACTTCTTCCTCGTAACTTTCGTATTTCTCCAGCCCACTGCCTTGGGTGCACTTGCCCCTTTCGCATCACGTTCTTAATGCCTTAGACAAATCCTCACCGTCGTTTCCTTTTTCTAAAGTTGTAACATTGTCC
>VCHN02000881.1:0-28275 GCA_007115665.2 Sequoiadendron giganteum
CCACTCTCAAACTCGAAGGCTGAGTTTGTGAGTGCACGGGTGATGCTTGTTCTATCCTCAACGGTATCGGTTGGGTTGGCACTTCCACTTGTGCCCTCGATGTCTGAGCAATTTGTTTCCCCTTTTTTACCAATAACGGCCTTGGGTCACCCATCAAGCTATAAGTAAGGGCGATCGACTTGCTCTTGAGTCTGCATACATGTCTGTCGACCCAAGTCCTGGTAAAAGTCATCACCGGGATAGAAAGCGTGTCCAAGTCCATGATCTCTGGCTCGGACCAATTAGGTGGTGGGACAGGAGTATCCCTAACTGAACCATAGTCGGATTGCATGACGTTGACATCCTCCTCCACCTAGTCGGGAACTGGAATAATCTCACATTCTCTAATCAACTTGAGAGGAAGTTTGGAAAACATCCTTTTTCTTATCTTAGCCTCATCCACTGCATTTGCCCAAAAGTCCTCCAGATGAGCTCTGTGCCGGTATTCAATGTTCTGTACCATCCGAATGTTCCTGTAAGGATCGAAATCCTGCCTGCCTGTGTGATATGACAAGTGATAAGATTGCAGCTCGTCCTCTGCCTCTCGGGCTACCTGCAAAGAGGGACACACCTCAATAGAATTCCTTATGGTGATAGGGAAATCAAGTCCACCCTTCTTTTTCCTTTTCTGAATCTTATCGTAGGCAATCAATTGCCTAGATACCTCAAGCATTACTATGTGATCAGTGGGGTATCGTGGTAACCGATACGGATACGAAGTGAACCCCTGCAGCCTAATATATGTGAATTTCGGGAATTGGATGAACCAATACCCATATTCCTCAATCAGTGTCTGTGCTTCTTTAGATATTCTCTGCTGCGTCCTCTGTTGAAGTGTCCTCGCAATGTGCATTGTGAATGCATCATTTGCCCGTTTATAGTTGGCAATGTTAGCTAAATGTAGCTGTGTGCAGGCTTCGTGGATTTTGAATTGACCAGGGGCACAGCCGATTGGATCCTTGTACGAAATCCCTCTGTACTTAGTCATCCTGGCCAACATGTAAATTACATATGAGCTCATGTAGAAAGTCTTTGTCACCTTCAGGCTCCTGAATTGCTCATCGATGTGGTTGCTAATCATCCTAGCCCAATCGACACACTCTTTTCCTTCCAAGATGATCTCGATGAAGTAGAACATCCAAGGCTCGAAAATGTAAACCTGTGCACTCCCATTCACCCGGCTCAGCATCATTATCAAATCACAGTATTCTTGTTTCACGTCCTCGGCAATTATCTGCTTTGGGAGCTTAGTGCGGGGTGGCCTCGGCTTCTGCATCCAAACTCTGTTGATGACTGCAGTGACTCTTTCGAAAGAGGAAGAGTACATCTTATCTGCCCTTTTGTTTGTTCTGTATAACATCTCCTCAGTAGTTGGAATCCCAAATGCCTCTCTGATGGCATTCGACATAAATTTGGCGAGTAGTTTACCATCCGGAGAGACAATCGTCCTACGTTCTGGCTTGTAGTGATTGGCGCACTCCATAATTAGCTCTGGACACTAAATTGCTGGCGAAAAACTAGCAGCTGCATAGATTCCACTATTCATTATATTATGTGCCGTGACTGATGGTTGATGGCCCCCTAGCCCGAACATCCTCGATTTGAGTGCATTTAGATTAAATGAACCAAGGTTGGTGTCATTTAATCCTGCCAACTTTGAAACTATTGCTGACTTTGGGAGAAATGGCTTAGCGAGCCTTTTAATCATTGCCTGCCGGGATGAGCCAGCCTTGCCTTCTTCAGTGTTTGCAGCTCTGCCTGTGGCTCTGCTTGTTCCTGCAACATCCTTTGCTCCGGCCATCTGCAAAATAAAATAGAATAGCAATAAGCTAGGCTGCAGATTTTTTAAATAAAATGAAGTCACCTCCGAGACGGCTGCGAACGTGGAGTTAGCTTTTTGAAAATAAAAAAACTCTCAGCATAAATTACTAACTCCAAACCTCGTACTGTATAAAAAACTTCAAGCTTATAAAGAAGCTTTCAACGACTGCACTTCCGACTGGCGAAGAAAATTGCAGCCAACTACCAACTTTCAGCAATGTGGATACTTTCTCAGCACAAAGCGAATTAAATCCTTTGTCTTGACTTCGTCAACCTCAGCAACTTTCAACTTCTAGCAGCTTGAATAAGCAAAATCTGCAGCAAGCTTCAACTTTCGTGCAACTTCAATATTCGGCAATTTCGAAATTGCAGCAACACACTTTCAGCTTTTCGAAAGAAAGAGTCTCGGCAAATGAAAATTTCTCCAGCACTTCGTACTTTCAGCAACTCAACACTCCGAAATAAAATAAACTCTCAAAGAATTTCTCTCCTCAACCACTTCGAAAATATTTCAATCTCTCAAGAACTTCTTCAGCAACTTCAACTTCGAAACAATGTGAGGAGAAATGAGAGAAGAGATTGTTTAAATAACTCTTCTCGGAGAATCCTGCTAAGTAGTGATGGGGCTATTTTTAGCACCTTCATCAATTTTCCACTCTCTTCGTTCGGAATCTTCTAATTCAAGCGCAGTAGTGGGCTAGTCGTCAGCCGGTCATTATGGCAGTTGCCATTAATAATGATTCCTTCCTCTTCAAATTTTGAATTTTCCTCTTAGTCTGCCAGTTAACTCTTGGCGATTTAAACAACTCGCGAGAAAAACAATCACTCGACTTGATTTAAAATTCCATTTTAAAATCTCGCAGTGTTTAAATAAATTCAACTTGAAAAATTTTGTGGGAGTTGTAAATTGATTTCCAACTTTTAAAATGTCTGTCATTTAAATCTTCGATTTCATAAAATTTGCCTTAGACATTTTAAATTCTCTCATTAAAATGTTCAACTCCGGGTGATTAAAAATTATTCGCCTGCTCGAAATAATTCACCCTCTGAGATTTAACTTCTGTCAGGAAAATAATCTAGGCAAAATGAATTTCCTCTGAAAATATTAAAATTTCCCTTAGGAAATTAATTTTCAAACTCTGTTAACTCATGGGTGCATTTTAAACGGGTTCATTTGATTTTCACTTGACCCATGGAAAATATTCATCGACATCAAATCTTCCCCTTGAAAAATATTCGTCAACCTTCAACTGCCTTTGGAAAATTTTAAAACTCATCAAATCATCCTTCCATGCCAAGGGCGTATTTTCCCCTAGTGAAATGCCTGTTTCACTTAGGAAAATTTTGAACATCTTCATACTTCTAGCGTTTTATTTTCCATTACTTAGGAAAATAATCCTCAACTCCTCTTCATCATGGGCGCATTTGCTAGGCCAAGCTTTCATTTTACCACTTAGGAAATTTTGCATGCCATTCTTCATCTTCTTGAGGGCGCATTTGATGTGCCATGCTTCCATTCAAACACTTAGGCGTTTTTCACATGTAAGCCTTGACTTGAGGGCGCATTTTGACCTCTCTACTTTCATTTTATGCCTTAGAAGAATTTCGGCCTCCATTATCCTTCTCAAGGTGAGGGCGCATTTCACTAGGTGAGCTCCTATCTTCAATGCCTTAGCCGCTTTTCTCCAGCAACATCTTCCTTGGGCGCATTTTGATGGGGTAGCTTCAAGATGAGGGCGCATTTCATGAGGTGAGCTTTTATTTCGTAACTTAGAAATTTTCTAAACTCCCTCACCTCAAGCCAAGGGCGCATTTTCATGGGTGTGCTTTCACTTTCCCTTGAGGGCGCATTTCACCCTTGATACTTTCATTTGTGTGCCTTAGGCATTTTTACTAAGCATCATCTTCCCTTGGGCGCAAATTACATGGTGGGCTCCAAGTTGAGGGCGCAAATAGGGGTGGCTACTTTTGTTTCATGCCTTAGAAATATTTTACTTAACCACTCCTTCTCTTGGCGCGTTTTAGAGGGCTTGCTTTTATTTTCACCATGGGCGCATTTCAAGTGCCATGCTTTGATTTCCAATGCCTTAGAATAATTTGAAGGCACTTCCAAGGTGGGCGCATTTACATGGGTCTTCTTCTATTTTCATGCCTTAGATGTTTTGAGAGAGTCATCAAGGTGGGCGCATTTCACATAGTGAGGTTTCATGTGAGGGCGCACTTCATATGCCATGCTTTTATTTTAAATGCCTTAGACAATTTGGGTGGCCTTCACAATGTTGGGTGCATTTGAGAGGGTATGCTCTCATTTTCTCATACTTAGTAAAATTTTCATGCCCTTGTCTACCCTTGTTTACGCATTCTATTTTTAGCAAGTTGTGCTATTTTTAGCAAGTCCCTTGATTTTCAACCTCTAAGGCTCCGTTTTGCCTGAAAATTTCATCATATGATCTTCTTCACCTTGTGAACCTGTTTTGACAGTCCTCTGCCCTGACCTGCTATTTATAGTAAGTTTTGACTTTCCGACTTCAGTAGCTCCATTTTGCCTGAAAGTTGCAACGCTTGATCTTGATAACGTGAGTGTCGCTCTGATGCCAACCTCGAGTGCAGACCTGCTATTTATAGCCGTGCCCTGACTTACTAAAAATAGTAAGTTCTCCGATTTTGCTCAAATTTTGCCAGCAGGTACCTTGAAGTGTGTTGACATTGGTGGGGTGCTTCGTTTCGGCTATTTTTGGATTTTACCCCCTATAAAAGTGGAAACCCTAATTTGACTTGTATGTATCCCGAACGGTCTCCGTTTGACTTCGTTCCTTCTGCATGTCGTTCTGCTTGCTGAACTGGAGTGTTGGGCGGCTGCCAGAGTGTACCTGCTAAAAATAGAAACTGTTTGAAAAGTGACTCATCCACTGCCGAATGATTTTGCATGTCATATTGCCCGTGGGATCTCAAAAAACCCAGAAAAACCCAGAAAACCGGTTTGCATGCATGCACTGGCTGAAAATAGTAAGTCCTCAAAACTCGATCTTCTCCGCTTGCAAGTCACACCGTTGCGAAGCTCTCGAAAAACCCATAAAGAAAAACCCGACATGCGTTGAAAAACACTGCATGCGAACCCTAAAAAAATAGCCTCCGAAGGTTGAACTCTGAAAGTGGTCGTCTCGGTTTGCATGTTACATCATTGCGAAGGTTTTGGAAAACCCAGAAGGATTCTCCAATCATGCATCTGAAAAGCTCATGTGGAAACCCTGAAAATGGCTCTTGAAGCCTGAACTGCCAAAAATAGCAAGTTGTCTGATTTGGTTCAAAATTTACGTGTAGGCAGCTGGATGTTACCCGGATGCAGTGGAACTGACAGAATCCCAAAATCTCAATAAAATAGTCCCAAATTGAATACTTACTAAAAATAGTAAGTTGCCAGAATACAGTGAAAATTTAGGGGGACTTTGTTGGAAGTCTTCTGACTGCTGCACTAAGCTTAGATTTCAATTTTATAACCCAATTTGACCTTTAATAAGTCTGAAGGATGAAAACCCTAATTACACAGACTTAACCAATACTTTAACCTGGGTCAAACGATAGGACATCCCCGGAAGGACCAGAGACCAGAGAGAGAGCGAACCAAAGCCAAAAGACCAGAATGGAGCAAAATTTAGGGGGTCCCCATCTTGATGGGGTGATGTGTGAAAAAGGTCACAACAGGTAGGTCACACTTTTCCAACAAGTTTGTGACTTCAGCAATTCGTACTTCAGCAACTCCAGTCCTTCAGGGATTCGAAATCCTCAACCTCCAGCTCTCTAAAAATTCGAAATCCTCAGCAACTTTCAGCTCCTCTCACAAATTCAAACTTCTCACTTTCAGCTCTTCTCACAAATTCAAACTTCTCACTTTCAGCTCTTCAGCAACTTGCGAGGGAAAAAATGAAGAGAACTTCAAAACTTATAGCTTGGGCGAATTCCTACAGAGGCTAATCTTAGCAAATATTTTGAATTCATTTTCCCTCTCTTTTCCAGTCGTAACACTTGTCGTCTGAAGCATCAGAATCTCAGACTTCTAGAATTATGAATTCATCACCTCTGCACAGGCCTTCCTCGCTGCGTTTGATTTCTTGAAATGTTAAATCGTTTACTTCTTCGAACAATTTCGAAAAGTTTGGCTAAGGCATTTTGGCAAAAATTATCAAGTTCAAACTTCTTAGCGAAATTTCTCATCCATTTCATTCGTTTGCCTTAGGAATTTTATAAAAATAGGTACTAGGCAAAATATCCATCGAAACGACGTGAGTGGGGCGTGGAGTAACTCTGGATCACTTCCGAATTGCAAACGTCCAATACCCAGAAGAAAAATCTTCCTGAAATCCATTGTTTTCATGTGTATCCGGACGAAGGGGTACGTTTAATTTTTATTATTTAAAATAATAAAGAGGCTAATGTTTATTTTTCCCCTTCCGGATGTCTTTCACTCCTGCAATTTTGATCTTCTCGGCCTTGGCAAATTATCTTGATTTTCCCTGAAGAATTTTCCTCTGAAGATTTTTTGTACCTCTAGCAACTGGCATCATCCTCTAGGCGTATTCCTTATTTATTTTCCCTTAAGAAAATGCCTTAGGAATTTTTGAAAATTAAAATTTTATCTCCAGAGGACGCATTTGAACATGTCATGGGTTTCATTTTATTCTTTAGGCAACTTTTTATTTTTTGCTTTAGGAAAAATTCCTAGAAAATTCACTTAAAATTACCCATGAGGGGCGTACTTCATCTTATGCATCAACTTTTGCCTTTACCTCTTAGGCATTTTCACGCCTAGAGGCTAACACCTTATCCCTTGCGAATTTTCATGTGTAGCTTCCACCTTCACCATTTTACCTTTCATCCTTACCTTGGGCACATATGCCATGGGGAAGAGAAATTCCCACGCCTAGGACATGACCCTTCATCTCCTTCTGGCGCATATGGGCTAGCATACTTTCATGTTGGGCGCATTGCTAGTGCTAGGAGGAATTCCGCCCCTTTCAAGTGTCCCTTCACCTCCTCTTGGCGCATATGGGGGTGTTGGCTTCCATGTTTGAGCGCACTTCATTCATGTGTAGGAACGTGCCTCTACCAAGTGGCTCTTCACCTCCCTTTGGCGCATTTAGGCCAAGCAACTTCCATTTCCCAAGCGCATTCTCCTATACAAGATGGAAAACCCATGCCTAGCTAGTGGCTCTTCAGCTTCCTTGGGTGCATTTAGGCCATGGAACTTCCATTCTAGGCGCATTTGACATTGTGAGGAGGAATTCTATGCCTTAGTGAATTTTTCACATTTTTTGGTGACCCTTCAGCTTCTTTAGGCGCATATGGGGGTGTGAGAGGGAAAAACTCTTTGCCTTAGAAGAATTTCAATGCCTCCTGGTGACCTTTCACCTTCCCTGGGCGCATATAGCCCTTGCTCAAGGAAATCTCACACTTAGAAAATTTTGAAGCTTTCATTCCTCCTGGGCGCATATGAAGGTGTTTACCTGTCAGTTATGTTTGTAAAATTTCCAACGCCCCAACCCTATTCTGGCTTTCTATTTTTAGTAAATTCGGAGAAATTAGCGTTTCATTGATTTTCACCCTGTTCTGAACTGGAACTGGCATGGTTGTGCCCTTGTTGACCTGTATCACCTCGTTTATACCTGATTTGGCACCGTACATGCTATTTTTAGCCATTTGCTATTTTTGGCAAACCCTAGAATTGATCAATTTCGTATCTCTGTTTGCTTTGAAATTTGTTCCACTTGTACTTGATGCTGAAAGAGACTCATTCACACATTTTCCCTGACGAGGACGTGCTATTTTTAGCCATTTGGTGACTTGCTAAAAATAGTAAGTATTAAGATCGTGTTCAAATTTTACCAGTAGGTAGCCTGAAGGATGCTGATTCTGGTGGCGTGCTTCGTTCTGTCATTTCTGCATTTTGCTTCATCTATTTTTAGATGTGGCAGAGGAAACCCTAATCTGATTTGCATGTGCTCCGATTTGTTCCTGGCTGTCCTTGATCATGCCTGATTGCACCTGATTGCTGGACTAGAGTGGTGGGTAGCTACTGGGATGATACTGCTATTTATAATAAGTGTCTGAAAAGTGGTCACCTAGATGTCGGGCGAGTTTGCAAGTCACAGTGCCCGTGGGATCTCAAAAAACCCAGAAAAACCCAGAAAACTGGTCAAAGTTTTGGCACTGGCTAAAAATAGTAAGTCCTTGAAAACTGACCCGATCCATCTGCATGTCATATCATTGCGAAGGCCTCACAAAACCCACATGGAATATCTGAACATGCACTAAAAATTCTTGAATGCAAACCCTAAAAATAGCCTCGGGAGGCTGAACTCTGAAAGTCACCATCTCGGTTTGCATGTAACATCATCGCGAAGGTCTTGAAAAACCCAAATCAATTCCCCTATCATTCATTGGAGAATTGTATGTTTAAGCCCTGAAAACAGCCTCTGAAGGCTTAACTGCTAAAAATAGCCAGTTGTCAGAATCTATTCAAATTTTGCGCGTAGGCATTCTGAAGTTGCCTGACTGTGGTGGAACTGACAGAATTCCAAAATCTCGATAAAATAGTCCCAAATTGAATACTTACTAAAAATAGTAAGTTGCCGGAATACAGTGAAAATTTAGTGGGACCCTGCTGGAAGTCTTCTAGACTGCTGTACCAAGCTCGAATTTCAATTTTACAACTCAGTTTGACCTTTAATAAGCCTGACTAATGAAAACCCTAATTTCACAGACTTGAACAATACTTCAACCCAGGTCAAACGACGAGACATCCCCGGAAGGACCAGAGATAGAGAGAGAGAGACGCACTAACAAAAGCCAAAAGACCAGAATGGAGCAAAAATTAGGGGGGTCCCCATCTGGAATGGGGTGATGTGTGAAAAAGGTCACAACAGGAAGCACACCCATGAAAATGTGCCCTCAAGAGAAATAGAAGCTTGTACATGTAAATGCGCCCTCAAGGAAGGTGATGATATAAAAAGTTTCTAAGTGTTGAAACTTGAAGCTCCCATAGGAAAATGCACCCAAGTCAAGTTAAGAGGGCATGAAAATATGCTAAGGCACAAGCGAAAGCTCATAGGCTAAAACGCACCCAAGGGGAATGAGCAAGCATGAAAAGTTTCTAAGTGTGAAAAATTGAAGCTTGCCTAGCAAAAGGCACCCTTGAGAGGATAGGTAAGTGAAAAACGCCTAAGGCATTTAAAATGGAAGCACACCCCATCAAATGCACCCAAAAGGTAAATGGAGACTTAGAAAATTCCCAAGGCATTGAGCATAAAAGCTTCACATGCCATTTGCGCCCCCAAATGAAAGTAGCCCAAGCTATTTGCGCCCAAGATGGAGGAATAGGCTAAAAATGCCTAAGTGTCAAAATAAAGTGGCTACCTCTATATGCGCCCTTGAGGAGAGTGTCAAAGTTGAAAGCCTTGAAAATTTCTAAGGCATGGAAACAAAAGCTTGAGGTAGTATTTGCGCCTAGCAAGTGTCAAGTGGTGGGAGTTTTCAAGTTCTAAGGCATCCAAACAAAAGTAGCCTACCTCATGTGCGCCCAACAAAGGAAGTAAACATAAAATTCTAAGTGTTGAAATGGAAGTAGCATGTATAAAATATGCCAGCTTACAAAGCTACAAGGAGGACATGGCAAGAGGGCTTCGAGGCAATTAAATTTCCTCTAGCCTAGGTGAAATGCGCCCAGCAAGAGAAATGATGGTAAAATAATCCTAAGTGAAGCAAAATAAAAGCTCCCCATCTAAAATGCGCCCTTGAGGGAGGAAGACTTGAGAAAAGTTTCTAAGTGGAAATGGAAGTTCAAGAAGTAAAATGCGCCCAGCAATCAAATGGAGGTGGAGAAATTTCCAAGGCAAGGTGAAATGGGAGAAGGCCTTGTGAAATGCGCCCTCATGAAGGAAGGATGTTTAAAATTTTCTAAGTGTGGTGAAATAAAGGCTTCACCCCCTAAATGCGCCAAGCAAGAGAAAGTTCCTCCAACACATGCTATATGCACCTATTTCCTTTAGCACATGTGAAATGCACCCCAGGGAAGTTGGAGCTTAAGGAAAAATAAAATAAAATGGCCAAGGCATGGAAATGCCTGGGGGTTTGTAATGGAAGTTACTACATCAAAATGCGCCCTTGTTTGTGGGAGGAAATGTATAAGCTTCTAAGGCATGGAAAATACTTAGGGAATCAAGGTGGAGGCATATGTTATGAAGTGCGCCCAGGGATGAGATAATTAAATTTAAAATTTTCCTAAGGCATTTTTTTTCTAAAGGCAAAACGTGAAATACGCCTAGAGGAGGTAATGATTAAATTTTCCAAGTGCAAGGTGAGTTGCGCCTATAAGCAGGAAGGGTATTTCTTCAGGAAGACAGGAAAAATGCAAAGGCATGAAAAATGAGGACTGCAGGTGTGGAATATGTCCAGAATTAAAATGGAATAAACCTTAGCAATTTTTATTATTTTTCAAAAATAATAAAAATTAAACTTACCCCTTCTTCTGGGTACACATGAAAATGATGATTTCTGAGGGGAAATTTCTTCTGGGTATTGAACATTTCCCACCGGGAGATGATTTAAAGTTCTTCCATACCTTGCTCATGTTGTTTTGACAAAGATTTCAGCTTGGCACCTGTTTAGCAAATTTCCTAAGGCTCTGAGGGATAAATTTTCTAAGGCATGGTAAAATAAAGCTCAAGAGGTCAAATACACTCACAAGGTAGAGATGAAATTTGTCCAAGGCATAGAAGAATTTGAGGATGGAATGAAGCTAGAACATCAAGCATTCAGACGTTGAAAAGTTATAAGTTTGCTGGAAATGATGAACTCTGTCAAGATCCAGAGATCAATCAGTCAAAACGTGGGAATAAGGTAAGTAAAGTGAATTTATATTATAAAATGTTCTGATGCTCTTCTTTTGTTTTGCAGGATGAACGCTGAGGCCAAGGCATGAGGACTTGATGAAGATGGACAACGTTACAACTTTGGAAAAGGAAAAGGCATTGAAGATTTTTCTAGGGCATTTAGAATGTGATGCGGAAGAGGCAAATGCACCCAAGGCAGTGGGCTAGGGAAATATGAAAATTACAAGGAAGAAGTGCGTCCAAAAATTAAAGCAACAGGAGGGCTTAATGAAGAAAAGACTTTTTGCAAGGAAGGTTTGAACTAAGTGTTGTTGACTGCTCGCCTCTCCTCCTAGCGCAACAGAATTGGCAGGAATAACAGTGGGAACGCGTTTCTGGACGAGAATCTTCTAGAAGAGGATAGTGGGCATTAATTGCTCATAGTGGTTCCTGCAGAGGAGTGGAGAATCTTTTGTGCATTTATTGCCCCACTCCTCTCTATGGCGGTTTTTAGGACAAAAAACCCTAATTAGGGCATATGTGGCTCGATCTAAGCCCTTCTTTGTAATTGAATCTAAGTCGTCTGTTGGACTGGGCCAGCTATAAAAGGGGCATCCTCCCTCGTTTGTAAATTATTAGAATTAGATTAGATCAAGAAATCAGAGAGTATAGAAGATAGAAGTTAGAATAGATAGGAAGTTAGCTTAGAAGCTAGCTTAGTTTGAAAAGGAAAGAAAGCTTTCCCTTTGAAAGTTTTGTAAGAGGTTGTTGTGGAAAACTCTCATAATACAAAGTTTTATCATTGCATGGTGGTTCTATCTTTTATTGTGAGTAGCTCGCAAGGCCTTTTCGTCTTTCCAATTCTGGTTGATAGAGTAAAGTAGGTTTTATTTTATGCAATTAGTTGGTAATTGTGGAATGCAACGTTTGATTTGAGCAAGTCTTCTATAGTCCATACCACTAGCAAACTTGTTGATGGTGAGTTTGCCTTGCATGGTCAACTGGAGTATTAGCGCTTAACTTCGATTGTGACTCATGTGTCCATATGCATCGTTGTGATGGTATGTTCATGTTGTGTCATAATTTGAACATCTCTCTGATCCTTTGAAGATTGCACCAACTTTGTCGAAGTTGTCCAAAGGGAGGCAAAGCAAAGTCTGGTTTGAAGCTTGCTAAAGTTAATCGTCGTGTCCCGCCATTAGGAGTAGATGATAGAGTCTCTAGTCCTTACATCCTTTTACATTCAGTATTATCCAATTAGTTTAAGAACCCGAGCGTCATTGACAAATCTCCCGAAATTTGGGAATCCTTTCTTCTGAATGAGCAACTCACATAAGTCCCCTTGGAATACCCAGCATATTCACATCAACCGAGTCTATTCGCAATAAAAGGAACCTTGGAGTTGAACGCATGAACTTTCACGCAATCTTAGCATGCGGAATACTTTGATCAAGAGAGAATAGAGTGACCGTTGGACATTTTATTCTGTGTTGGTGTTGTCATAAAAAACACGTCAACAAAACCCAACAAGAAAACCATAAAACCACCTCAAAGGAAGAATTTTTTTAGGAAAACATGCAAGAAAGTGCTGCAAAGTCATCATAGATAGTGGGAGTACAGAAAATATTGTTTCAACAGAGATGGTGGAGAAACTAGGTTTGAAAAAGGTAATGCATCTTACTCCTTACAAACTATCATGGCTGCAAAAGGGGCATCAACTGTTGGTTAATAAACAATGCAAGGTGGATTTACAAATACGAACCAAGAAAGATCAAGTGGTGTGTGATGTCATGCCCATGGATGTTTGTCACATTCTTCTTGGGAGACCTTGGCGATATGATAGGAAGGCTATGCATGATGGGAGGCATAATACTTATACTTTTGAAAAAGATGGAAGAAACCATACTATTACACCCTTGAAAGAAGAACATGTTGCTGAAACAACATCAAAAGTGCTTCTAATGAGTGGTAAAGAGTTCTTACACCAAATGAGGAAGGAAGAGGTAAACTTTGCTTTGATAGGAAAACCAAAAAGTAGTCACTACCACAAAGTTGATTGATTTGCCTCAAGAAATTCAAGATATATTGGATGATTATGTAGACATAGTAATGGATGATCTACCTAATGGTTTACCTCCATTGAGAAGAATCAACAATCATATATACTTGATTCCAGGAGTAGACCTTCCAAATAAGGAAATTCACACAATGACTCCAAAGGAGAATGAAGAAATCAAGAAACAGGTGCAAGAATTGTTGGAGACAGGATTGATAAGGGAAAGTTTAAGTCCTTGTGCTGTTCCAACAGTTTTGAGTCCTAAGAAGGATGGAGGTTGGAGAATGTGCACAAATTCTAGAGAAATCAACAAAATTACTATCAGGTATAGATTCCCTTTGCCAAGAATTGATGATTTGTTGGATTTTTTGAGTGGAGATAAGTATTTTTCTACGATAGACTTGAAAAGTGGCTATCATTAAATTAGAAATAGAGAGGGTGATGAGTAGAAAACAACCTTTGTGATAAACCTTCCTTAAATTGATAGATAGATGTTAATTAATCTTTAAAACTCAGTCAATGATGCTGCAAGTAGTATCAATCTTAGTTCATGCCCATTCACCTAAGGACTCTTATAATATATTGAGTTTGAAAGAAGTTCTATGTTATGTTTTCTTATTTCATAAATCCAACTAATGCGTAGAGATTAATCAATGAAATAGGCAAATGAGTGCATTGAATAATAAAAGGTCTGAAACCGATTGATTAGTTCAGATCATTCGAGTCTGGTAATTCAGATAATATAATAATATTTGGATGGCATCTAATTTCTCCTCAAGATACCCGACCTACAATGGCGAAGTCCCTAAGTGTCGACTTTGTTCAAGGATCCAGACCCATGCTATTTCTCTCTTTTGTTGTGGGTGTCTTCAATATATACTAGTCTCTTTTCTTTCCTGAGCGTCTGAATTGAGTTTCTCCTCTTGGTCTATGGCTTAGGATTACTTCAACGTTGATGCCCTCTTATTAACACGTGTGGACACCTCTCAGACCTGGTGTATATCGATCTACTCCTTGGCCTCAAGATTCAGAGCTGGTATTCTTTCCTCTTGTATTGGCCTGTTCCTTGTCATGCGTTGGGTGTCTATTTTGGAATTCTCTTGCCTTTCTCTTTGTCTATCCTTTTCTCTCCCTATCCTCCCTTCCTACCCGACTTCCCTTGATATACGCAGGTCTTCAACAAACGTGCTCTTTCAGAGGGATGTGCTTGGCTTCCTAGTTGTGCCTCTTCACCGTTTTCTTACCCCGAATTTGTCTCTCAACTGGCCGTCATTAGCATCTGATTAGCATATCATAAATGGTTAATGATACAATTATATTTACATATATGAACATATGGAATTGTATAAATATTTATATATTTTATATTTATATATATAGCTATATATTTATATCTTTTATTTTATATATAAAAAAAGTAATTGCATGGGAACATATACTTATCTTATGATGGGGACATCACAAGTCTCCCTTGCTTGACATTGCTTGCCCTCAAGCAATCCTTAACTTTTTCTTCCTTGAACTCTTGGTGTGCTTCGTCGGTACAGTGGTCTTCATCTTGGAAAGAGATTGTAACATCTTGTTACCTCTAGTCTCTTTCCAAGCCCTTTGGATACCTCACTATGGAGTGTATTCAACCCTCTTGGGAAAAGATTTGAAACATCTCCTCCCAGGCCCTCTGGATACCTTATTTAAGGGTATCCAACCTTGGAATCCTAGTAAAGGGTTGTAACACCTCTTCCCAAGCCCTTTGGACACCTCACTATGGAATGTATCTAGCCCTCCTAGGAAAAGATTTGGAACATCTCTTCCCAGGCCCTCTGGATACCTTATTTAAGGATATCCATCCTTATACAATGAAAGTGTCCTCTTTGCCTCCTTACATGTATTTCTCACTTCCAATCAATCCCAAGAGCACAAAACAAACATCTAGTCATTCGGCCTCTTGGCTCTAGCTAGGGGTTGGCGTACTTGATGTGGATGTAGTTCTCCCAATCAAGCCCAAGAGCACGAAATGAACACCTAGTCATTCGACCTCTTGGCCCTAGCTAGGGCTTGGTGCACTTGATGGGAATGTGTTTCCTTTTTCCAATCAAGCCCAAGAGCATGGAGCAATATCTAGTCATTCAGCCTCTTGGCCCCAACTAGGGGTTGGCGTACTTGATGGAGATGTATTTCCTCCTTCCAATCAAGCCCAACAACACGGAGCAACATCTAGTCATTCGGCCTCTTGGCCCCAACTATGGGTTGGCGTACTTGATGGAGGACCAAAACTGACACTCACCAAGAATGTCCTTAATCAAGTCTCAATATTCATTAAGAATGTCCTTAAGTCATGCCTATTACACTCCGATTGTATAGCTACTATTGCATAGGGCAATTGATTGTAATGTTTGAATCATTGAGATGAATAAAACATGTTTTTGTTATCAAAATGAATGTGTTCTATTTAAATGATTGTCTCATTTGATTGATACTTCTATCAATGTTATCCTTGAAGAATGTTGCATGCATAGTTATTGAGTTGTGAATATTCTAACTTAATATGTTTTGTATACTGCTAATGTTGTGAACAAGTAACTGCCGAGATTGTATGTCTATGGGTGCCGGTACGAGAACCATTCCTCCAAGCGGAGGGGAAACATCACTCGGGAGAGGGGCTTGGGCGGATAACCGGTAAAGTAAATCAATTGAGCATACACACTTCACTAAAGGTTTAGAGGAACTGAGTCAAATAGGTTGGTCTTGATAAGTCTTCCATAGGCTTTAGGAGTCTGGTTTACTTCTTTGTGCCTTGTAGGTGATGATTGTTTGTTTATCAGACTTACATTATTATGATAATTGTGAGAATAACGTGATTGAACATAAGTGAATAGGTTAAGTGGGTGTGTATATACATGTATATAGTATGGAAATTGATGTATATATGAGTATATATGTGTATATATATACACACGCTACCTATTATCTGTGGATAAATAATATTACTATAATATTTTCCTTGGAATTTATATATACACATATACATAGATATATATACTGAAAGTATGCTGACTGGCTCGTAGTATATATATTTGACAAATAAATATGTATATGTATATATATATTTATATTTGTTAAATATAAATATATTTATATATATGTAATTATATATTAAAGATTATATATAATATTAGTATAATTATATTAGAATATATTTGTATATTAAATACTCGGATATTTAAATATTTATATGTTTAATATATTTAAAAGAACTATAATAATATCTATATAATAAAATATATAATTATTTCCTAACTATTGAAATATATATAAATATATTTAGTTTAAATATTTTAAAACTCTAAAGTGTAAAATTAAAAGATTTAAATCTTTTACTTCTAGTAAATATTTAAATGGGACTATAGAGAAATAATAAATCTCTTAGAGAATTAATAAATCTCAAGTAAATGAGAATCAAGCCTTTGGAGTTTAAATATAAAATGGAAATCATTGTTTATTATTTCTCATCACATATTTAGGAAATCGAATGTTTCCTAAGTATAATGAAAATTGACTTCTCCTATTTTCATTATGAAATAAATTGAATATGGAAGGACTTTGCTAAAGCATAAAGGAAATATTCGATTCATAAACTATTGACTTAATAAAGTCAGATTTAAAATATTTGGAAGTGTTACCTATTTTTCACTACCAGCTCAAACAGGTAGAGCTGAATTATAAATTCAAGCCAAGGTACACGAGTTGTTTAAAACAATTCTGCTAAGTACTCATATTGTGCATTGTTTCATTACAGTGTAAAATTCAGCGATATTATGCAAAAAAAAAACATTTCAAAATGATATCATAAGTTTGCATAATGTTTGTTGTTTTATTCATAATGTACAAACCAGAATCCCACACAAGCCGTGGGAGTAACTTAATTTGATTTTTACAATCAAATAAAGGGTGCATAAGCAAAGGTAAGCTATACAACTGAAAATAACGAAAGCATAGGGTAGAAAGTGATTCGTCATTCAGAATGACGAATCGTTGACAAGTTGAGGTTTTCAATTGTGACGCCAGCTCCAGCTCCAGCTCCAGCTCCAACGTACCTGCAAGTTGATGGAAATTTTGTTAGAGAAATGTGAATCAAATCCTATCATATGCCTACGCTACCAACAGAAATATAAAATACAATCGATCAGGCATTCATTAGATGATTACAAAAATTCGAAGAGTATAAGGAAAAGAGGAAGCTTTCAGTTTCTTTTGTTTTACTAACATGTTTGTTCATTGTGCAGGAACATGTTCATTATGTTCATGATCATTTTAATAGATATGTGGAGTAAAACGGGCTCCCACAAGGGTTGAGCTTGGCATATCAAGGAGGACACACTCTCAAGTTACATATGAGAGTTCATTAATATTGCCAAAACAGTCAAAAGAGAGCTGCTGAAACTAAGAGTACAATCAAACAAGCAACCTTATTTCAAAGAGTTTCACAAAAACAAGTAAAGAACTCATAAATTTCTTTGATATTTTGTTTCAAGATCTACTTTATTTTTTCACATTACATCTAAATGAGGTATAGAGCCTCTTTACACTGAAGAGAAGCAGAAACAGAATATCAAGCACCAAGCTATTTCATGGAGTTTTGGAATTGATTTTACAAGTGTAATGAATTTTCACCATCGTAGCTCAAGTTCAACTTCATTCCTCAAAGGTGAACATTTCGAACAGTGAGAGGACAGCTGTTAGCATGATAAATAATAGTTTTTCATCACATGAGAAAGTCACATAGTCAAGTGGGAAGCTTCAAAGAAAGCCAGTTGTTATCATCATGAGTAAACTAGGCATAAAATGTAAAAGTATAATCAGCATTCAGCATGACAGCAGATTTATCAAAAGCAGTTGATTGAACAAAATTGCAAACATCACTTTCAGCTAGAATAATCATAATCATCAGTTGATCTATAGAGCACAAAGATTATTCCAAGAGCTTTAAGGAAACAATTCAAGGGAGGAGCAGAGCTTTCAAAAAATTTCACCTTTGAAATGCTAGAGTAGAAATATAAATGAGAAACCCAGTTTTGGGTTATATATGGTATACATCAAGGAGCTCATTTAATGTCTACTATGCCAGATAGATAACAAATCATGAGAGTGTCATAAGTTCAGCTCTTCATTCATAGAAAGTCAAAGCAGCAAGCTTGCAAGGAAGAAGGTGACAACAAAACAGTCTAAAGATTCATAAATCCCTTTGATATTGATAATGTGAACAACAACCTGAAAAGAACAAGAAGGAGATTGAGCGTGGAGTTTTGTGCGGTATTACAGAAAATATGCAAGAGACCAAGCATATCAAGCTTTCTACGGTGGCCAAGGAGACAAATACCAGGCATGAGCGAAATACATAGGATGGTGTGTTTGTCTGAGAAGTGCTGGAGCAGCTAACTCCTACAGAGGAGATTAGATGAATATACATGAATGCTGAGCTACAGTCTATGAACAAATGTAATACCCAGAAAAGCAAGTGATTATTAACAGTCACACACAGTAGTCAAAATACATATATGAGAGTTTCCTTTCTTGTAGGTACACCCAGAATCTGTGTAAGGAAAAAATCATGGCCATGATTGGAGAAGTTTCTATTTCAAGAGACAAAGCTTTTAGAAGCTTCAAGTAGAAGAAACCCACAGATTTTACATTTTTTTTAACCAAATTACAGAGTTTATTTTTTTTGCATGATACCCACATGAAAGTATGAAATGATTTACCCAGAACAGCAAAAAGATGAATGAGAATGAAGGTTCTAAAAACTCATAACTCCGATGTAACTATGGCTGCCAAAGCAAAGGAAAGGACAAACTTTTTTCGCCGGTATACAGCCATGAAAGATCTCTATACCCGGAATAAGTGAAGAGGCCGCGGCCATGAACAACATTTTTGCCCATCTAAGGGTTTTTGACGACGGTTACAGGAATACATGGAATTCTTCCTGAATACGAGATACACAAAGTGAAGTTCCATACTCTTCATAATGCCCAGATCCCAGAATAGGTGTAACGAATCTACGGCCTGCAACATTTCTTCGTTTTCCATAATACCCATAAGAGGTTTTGTCAGAAAATACAATGCAGAAAAAAAAAAATGAAGGCGCGGCCTGAGACAGTCTAGAAATTATTTTAGTTAATTTTTTTCACTTACCCACTTGGGGTTTCAGCATATAAACCAAAAATCTCTCACAAATAGTAGGGTCGAGCCAAGAGTTGAGTATTTAGCATTAAATGGAAGTATAAATGTATGTTCAGTTTTAGACTGTGAGAGCTTACCTTTTCTTCCCGGCTAAAAAAGAATCTTCAGGGAAACTTGACACAAAGCCCCAGCAAAACTTTGATCTCAGCTTCAAATTCATGGCCGTGACCAGAGAAGTAATGCACAGGAGAGAAACGAACAAGGGAAATCAGACCATTAGCTCAGATATGGTCATGGATTTAATGGTCTTATTTTTGACTTTGAAATGAAGAGGAAAGTCACTATAATGTCAAGAAAGAACTTACCATACATCAGCCTTCAAAAAAAAAAAAAAGGAAAAATCTCTTTGAGGTCTCACTAAAAAGCATGAAAAAAGAGTATAATTCGAGCCTCAAAGTTTCAGAACCTACTCCATGGCGGCGCGAAGGTTTCTCCAGTAGTTTCCAAGGCAAAGTGAAATGGAGGTCAAGTTTAGAGTTTCAGTGGCCTTTTTGTCAAATCCCTAAGTCGAATGGGTGTGTTGTGAAATTTTTTGACTAAAGTGTTTTGAAAAATAATGATCACTTCATTATTTTGCTATGGTATTGACTTTACAATTTCAATGACCTATTATGAAGGGGCCTGTGAGTTTATTTAAGCATGAAGTTACCAAGGCATACAAAATTGTTTGAAGCCTAATATTATGCTTGTAATATTAAATATTGAGTGAGGGTTTTACTTAAAGACTAATTCAATGTTATAATTGCTAACTCATGTAAAGTTGTATTAATTAAATGATAAATTATAAATCATTTAATTAATACAACTATTTTTAGGCAAACATAACGTTGAATTAGATTGGATCATGCAAGCATGAAAATAAAGCAAAGATGGAGTTTCAGTTAGGCATGGGCAGATTGATATAAACAAGGTGACTTTCGCATGCTTGGGCCCACCTTTTTAGGGATTTGCAGTTCAGTTGGAGTGCTACATGTATCAGCTATGACTTGACAGTGAGTCTGGATCATCATGCACTCATTTTTGCATGGATTGTGTTATACCCAAAATGAAATTTTTGGCATTTTGCTTAAATTGAGTTAAACAATGTAAAAATTCCATCGAAAGTATGTGTTAGGTCAAAAAAAACATGAAGTCTTTGTGGGTTTATGTCAAGGAACCTATGGTTAAAATTCTAAAAAAAAATGAAAATTAGGGTTTTACGCCCCTATTTTTAAGGAAACCCTTAAAAATAGGACCTTCCCGGAAATGATTGAAAATAATTCTAATAGGATTAATTGCCTTCACGATCACACTGATCAAGTCAGAATTATCAAAAAATATGTTTTACTCTGGTGGGTCTATTTCTATTTTTCAGGAACAAAGTTAGGAGCTCTGCAGCCATTAATGGCAGATTGGCCAGTACCAAGTGCTGAAAGCTAAACCTCAAAAGCTTCAACGAAGAAGCCATGGCAGAAAAGGATGAAAATGATGTCGTTCAACGAAGGAGATTCTCAAAACGGAAAAGGCCAAAATTTGGCTAAGTTTGGAAGATGCACGTTTTGTCTACCAAGGCAAAACACAGTCTACAGTGGCTAAAAGCACCCCTCTTGAAGAAAGGTGCCCTTGGATCTCAGAGGGAAAATGTAAACATTTGGCATCTTTAGCTTAGTCATCCTCTTCAATCTCATGCTGGCTCAACAACGAAACAATCAGCAAGATCATCTGATTCAGGGATCATTGACCAACTGTCAGCAAAGTATGGAGGATCCATCAACGACAAAGATGACCAAATCAGAGAGCTTCAAGATAAAAGCGCCCCTATTGGCCAAGGGCGCCCCTTAGTTGCAGGCACTAGATGAATCCATAAGCAGCAACTCTATACATGATATATTTCCAGCTTCCTCCCAGCTACGTGATCAATCTGACAGCAGGTCCACGAGACACGCCAAATGGTCACGAGTTGAGATCAAGCAAAAAAAGCCAAAATTGAAGAACTAGAAAGACAAGCCAGAAAATGGCTAAGGCATAGCTAAAAGTGCCCCTCTTGAAGAAAGGAACCCTTTCCTGGAGGCATCTAGATTTAGCCAAAATCTTCACTGCCTCCCAAGATGACCTTCTCAGCTATGACCTATGTCGTAAGCGAGACTATCAGCAAGAACTTCCGACAGATCAAACAACTGATGAAGGAGGTCAAAGACTGGCAGTCCACAACCAAGATAAAACAAAGCAAAAGCCAGCAGGGGCGCCCTTTAGTTTGAAGGACCAAAACTTGCCAGCTTCAACTGAGAAGTCAGTCATCCTAAGCAAGACCGAACTAGCTATCCGATGCACCGTCAAGCAGAGTCATCTGATTCATCTAAGCATCGAGAACGTCAGATCAAAGCAAAGAGGGTCAAGGAAAGGCGCCCTTCTTTCTAGAGGCCTAAACTCAATTTTCTAAGTTAACCCCGCCCAGGCATATCTAATCATGTTGATCCTACCTCAACAACAAAACTGTCAGCCACTTCCAGAGATCAACTGAGTGACCTGAATCAAGGATCAAACGGGAGCACTTTAGCTTGCAAAATAGACAAAAATGATCAACTCCAAGGATGGATGCCTAAAAGAAGTCAAAGCAAAAGTGTTGACTTGAGTTAGCAAATTTGGAGCCAAAAAGAGACCAAAGACTCCACAATCAATGGAAATCATCTTTTGGAACTCCAGATCAGGCCTAAATGATGAGTTATCTTCCATACTTTGTGGATCTTAACCCTAATCACCATATATTCATGCTAGGCATCCCTTTCCTCATTATTCTTTTTGCAGGTTGAAGGATAGAAACATCAAATAGCTCCCAAGAACACGTTTTTAAGATCTGGCAGAGATTTTGGACGAATCTTCAATATTTTTGAAGATCATTGGCAGTAAAAGTATTCTTCTCCCAAGATTGCTTCCAAAGACAGAGTATTGCAAAGTGGTAGTTTATAACTTTCAATCCATCTTCTGGCTACTTCCTCTATTTCTGTCTATATTTCTTTTGCATGTCACAAGAAACGACAGATTATCACATATCTGGCCAATTGGGTATGATCAGCAGAGCTTTTTCAACAAAACCCATATGGTAGATTTTTCCAAAAAAAGTAGCCCTGCTGCCCCTATTTTTTAGGGTTTCCAGAAAAAGTCATAATATTAAAAAATAGACAAACTGGGTTTGTTTAGCTCTGAAGCATGAACAAAACCCATGTGTTAGATTTTTTCGAGAAAAATCACTTTCTGGTGCCCCGCTGCCTCTGCCACTGAAGGGTTCTTGCATGTCAAAGAAAACCTCATTTTTTTGAATTTCTGACGATCTGGGTTTGTCTAGAAAATCATTCTTAACAAAACCCATGTCTCAGAATTTTTTGTAAAAACTACCCCCCGACGAGGCTATTTTTAGCCGTTCCAGAAAAGTGTCAGAACAGGGTCAAGTGCCCAGTCAATCTTCAAGATTTTCAGAATGCAGTACTCCCAGGTACAATACAAGACCAAAACGGTCTTATACCATGATTACCTAAAAACAACTGACACAGACTTATGGCAGAAAAATCTAGAGGTTAGTTCTGAAGACTTGGAGGGCATGAATCAAATCACGTTGCAGAACATCGAAGAATCTAGTTTATTTCAAGCAGCATCCATTTCGATCACCTTACAAAGCATTGAGTTTGTAACTGCTTGCACAAAGCATTACAAACCTACTACAAGAGAGATCCTGTCAGTGGATGGGAGGGTGATTTGCAGCTTGAAGTCGGTGGACATAGAGACTTGTTTTGCAATTCCACCATGCCCTACCAAGAAGGTCATATCTATGACAGAATGCGAAAAGGCATTCGAGGCTTCGAAGGATAAGTGTTCGCTTATAATGGCTGAACATTGGTTGAAAACAAAGAGAACCAGCTTACCCAGACTGGTTGGATGGGGAGAATTCAAAGATGAGTATGGAGTGTTAATCACCCTACTTAGCAAAGTCACTAGACAAGAAGAGGGAAAATCCTTCTAGCCATGGATGTTCTACATTATTGGAAAAATAATCAGCAGGAAAGAAAATTACGACTAGGCCTCTCTGATCAGTGACACTCTCCACCAACAATTCACCAGGTTTTTAGAAGAGCACCGTTTCCACATGTGTTCATACCTGGTCTACCTGATAGCCTTCCAAGGTGATTTTAGAACACTAAACACTGTGGGAACTCTGGGTGTGCAAAAGGTCCAAGAATACTTTCCTCATCTTGAGTTCACTCTAGCGGAAAGGCACTTCAAGAAAATAAATGACCTTTTCACTATGCACACCGTGTACGAGCTAGACCATGAGATGCATGTTCGTATTTCACCAGCAGCTAAGTCGGCAATGGTGGACTGGGCAGATTGGTTCATCCAATTCCCCACTTTCACCTACATACACGTGTATGGCTACAATGGTCACCCCGCCATGATGCCACACTACCCTTCAGATAGGGTAGTGTTCATGGAATTCTTGAGGCAGCTGGTCGAGGTTCACTCTTACCTTCGCATAAAGAAGAAGTCTGCTGCAAACTTTCCTTTTCAGATGGGACTCTCCAGATGCAAGACTGCAGCCGATGCTAGGTAGATAAACCAGGAAATAGTGAGATTTAATATCAAGTACCTCATTGACAGGAGGCCAACCTATGACCCCAGAGGCATCTTCATAGCACACCTTGAGTAAAGATCATCACATGAACCTTTCATAAAAGACTTTTGGGTCAACTGCGAGGATGAGTTCGAAGTGAGAAGAAGGAACCATAGCAAATTCAAGATCTCACAGATTTCAGAATTCATGTTAGAAGACATCAAGGGCTTATCTGATGACAAAAAAGAAGTCATTCTTTCTTCCTTCTTCACGGGTCTAGTAGATTCACAACCACTCGGCAAAGTATACTAGTACGTGAAAGAGAGTACGTATATAGAGGAAAGAATGGGTAGAGTAGTTCGACACAGTCAACTCTACCTTGACAGTAAAAGGACAAGGAAGGTAGTATTTCCCCGATCAGAGCCGCCAATGATTCAGTTTACACTACCTTCCTCATCTAGGAGGAAACCCAGATAGAAAAAGATGAGAATTCTTTCAAAAGGAATGCAGATGTCAAGTGGCACATGGGGAAGAAGAGGAATTGCCAGCACAAGCCGGCAAGAGGTACAAGTGGAAATAGCCACCAATTTACCTGAAATAGTTGAGAATGTTGTAGCTACACCAGAGCCAATGATTGAAATAATTGTTGCAAAGATGAAATCCATTGTAGAAGAAGTTGCAGCAGAAGCAATGCTTGTAATAGAAACAGAGCCACCGTCTTCACCACCATCACAGAGGTCGCAAAGTCCTATTGATTTGGACTCGCCACCACGAGGCATTGCCATGGCATAGTCTCATTCTTCCAACCTATGTATTTTACAGAAGCCAATCAGTATCAAGCTTATGCCCTGAATATTAATGATATTCATCTTAGATCTGGAACCACTCTCCCTGCTCCACAACCGCCAGTAATTACTGAGATTCCAAACTCTGCTGCTGAAAAACCTATTGTCCCTGCAGAATATATACCTATGCCAGATACTGTCTCTAAGGATCCAGTCCTGCAGCAGCAAACCAAACCGCCCTTTCCTCAGAGATTGCAAGCTACTACATCCAAGTCTATGGAAGAGCCTACATTTGATATTTTGGATAAGCTAAAGAATGTACACATTCAAATGCCCTTTTTTCAATCCATTAAAGATGTTCCAATTTATGGGAAAGCCATTAAGGAGGCCTTTTTGAAGAAACTTGGAAGAAAGAAAAAGGATCCCCAAACTATCCATGTTTTAGGACAGTTGGCAGATATTATGTTAGGAAAGGTAGTCATGCCAAAATATGCTAACCCGGGGAGTCTTGTGGTACAAATAAATTTTAATGGCGAAATAGTAAAGAATGTTTTGATTGACCTTGGTGTAGCTATCAATGTAATGACCAAGCATAATATGAAGTATTTGAATATCATAACCATTAGGTCTACACCTACCATCCTACAACTTGCTGATAGTTCCACAGTAACACCTGATGGCATGGTGGAAGATATCATTGTCACCCTTGAGTCTTGGGAATACCCAACAGATTTCACCATATTGTCCACCAAGGCAACTTTGGGGGGATATCCTATCATCCTAGGTAGACCATGGTTAGCTATAGCTGATGCTTTTATAAGATGTCATTCAGGAGACATGACAATTTTTGATAGTCAGTCAACAAAGAAATTGGCTTTATACCTGCCTGCCCAGCCTAAGCTAGACTTGTCTCAACCAATTTGGCCAGATTTAGGTGAGGAAACTAAGGAAGCCAATTCATTGGCTCAACTAATGATGCTGCAAACTAATCCATTTTCCCAACTTCAGAATGAGGATAGTCTGCTTTTACACATTTTGTAGTCCAACTCTAATATGAATAGCCCATTTGTTCCAGATAACTATCCTTAGCAGAGTTTCCTGCAACAACTGAATCCTGGGAGCCTGCCATTTAAAATTCCAGCAGTTTATCAACATTTGCTTCCACATGAAATACAGACACCACCTTTATCAGTAGCCTCCATGACTAATCTTACCAGACAAATAGAACTCTTTCCGGGCTGATGTCTGAATATCAATAATAAGCTGCCTCAATCTCAACAAACTGCCCTAGTCACAATGTTGAAGGATCAACACAAAGCTTTTGCATGGGACTATGGGGATATGAAGGGAATAGATCCTTGACTTTGTACTCATAGGATCTACATTAAGGAAGACTGCTCACTTGTTAGGCAGCCTCAAAGAAGAATAAACCCAGCACTCAGAGAAATAGTTAAGAATGAGCTCCAAAAGTTGCTTGATGCTAGTTTTATCTACCCCATTTCAGAAAATCAGTGGGTATCTCCATTGGTGATAGTTCCTAAAAATAGTGGAAAATGGAGAGTTTGTGTAGACTATAGGGAGTTGAATACTACAACTAAAAAGGATCACTTTCCACTGCCATTTGTTGACCAAGTGCTAGACTCATTGTCTGGTAAAAAGTATTTCTCTTTTTTAGATGGATATAGTGGGTATAATCAAATTAGAATTGCCCTTGGTGATCAAGACAAAACAACTTTTACCTGTCTATGGGGGACTTTTGCCTACTTTGTCTTACCTTTTGGCCTGTGTAATGCACCTACAACATTCCAAAGGGCAGTAATTAGTATTTTTGCTGATATCTCAAATGATTCTATGGAGATTTACATGGATGAATTCACCACTTATGGGGTTACTTATGAAGAAGCATTAGAAAATTTGGAGAAAGTATTGAAAAGATGTAAGGAGCACAATTTGTCTTTAAATAGTGAGAAATGTTTTATGATGATGCAAGAGGGAATTTTTTTAGGCCATCATATCTCTCCAGCAGGAATTCAAGTTGATCCTGCAAAAATAGAAGTTATTCTAACTTTGAAAACACCTATAAAACAAAAAGATGTTAAAAGTTTCTTAGGACATGTTGGATATTATAGAAGATTCATTAAAGATTTCAGCAAAATAGCCAGTCCTTTGTATGCCTTACTGACTAAGGATAGTGAATTTAACTGGACTGAGGCCTGTGACAAATCTTTTCTGCAGCTTAAGAACTTACTTACTCAGGCACCTATTCTTCAAGGACCCAAGTGGAGTCTTCCCTTTCATATACACACAGATGCTTCTGATTATGCCATAGGGGCAGTTTTAGGATAGAAAGAGAATTCCATAGAACATGCCATATATTTCATTAGCAAAAATCTTCAAGGACCTTAATTAAATTATACTGTCACGGATAAATAATTGCTAGCAGTTGTGTATGCCTTGAACAAGTTTCGGAATTATGTCACTGGTTACCAAATATTTGTTCCTAGAGATCATGCAGCAATAAGATACCTCATGAATAAGCCCGCCATATCTGGCAGATTAGCAAGGTGGCTCCTATTGTTGCAAGAATTTGATATCACAGTTATTGATAAGCCAGGCAGGGCTAATGTGGTGGTTGATTTCTTGTCAAGACTTCAAACAACTACATTTGCCACCTCTGAGGTAATTGATGATAGCTTTCCTGATGAACATCTATTTTCTATTGCTACTCAAACTCCATGGTATGCAGATATTGCAAATTATTTAGCAGCCAACAAAATTCCAACTCACTTTTCACCAAAGGATAGAAAATTATTGATAGAGAAAAGTTTTAACTTTTCATGGATTATAGACTGTCTATTTTATACAGGACCTGACCAAGTCATGCGAAGGTGTGTGAGAGAAGATGAGACCTATGACATTTTGCATGCTTGTCATGATGAGCCATGTGGTGGGCACTTTACATCCAAGAGAACATCAATGAAAATGCTTAACACAGGGTACTATTGGCCCACACTACACAAGAATGTTGTTGCCTATACCAGAAAATGTGACAGATGTCAACACATGGGGAGACCAACAAGGTCTGATGAAATACCCTTGTATCCATAAGTGGTAGTTAGTCCCTTTGATAAATGGAGAATGGATTTTGTTGGGCATATTAATCCTCCATCCAATGGGAAATCCTAAATTTTGGTTAGCACTGATTATGTAACCAAGTGGGTAGAAGTGAAAGCAATGACACATGCTCGTGATAATAAAGTTGTTGAGTTCCTGTATGAAAATTTTTTTACTCGGTTTGGAGTCCCAAGAGAGCTTGTTACTGATCAAGGAGCTCAGTTTACATCAAACCTGATCACTGCATTAATGAATGACTACAAGATTAGGCACAAAAATTCAAGCCCTTATCACCCTCAAGCCAATGGTCAGGAAGAGGTTACTAACAGAGAATTGGAGGCAATCCTTACAAAAATAGTACAGTTACACAAGAAAGATTGGAGCAATCATCTTCCAGAAGTAGTTTGGGCCTAAAGGACAACATGGAAAACAACTAAAGGGTTTATCCCTTGTGAGTTACTTTATGGCAAAACTGCCATGTTGCCAATAGAATTTGAGCATAAAACCTTAAGGACTGCTCTTCAGCTTAACATTGATCTTTCAGAAGCTCAAAAGGAACGCCTCCTACAACTGAATGTGTTGGATGAAATAAGGAAGGCTGCTCTGCAACATACTGAAGCTATCCAACAACAAAGGAAAAAATGGCATGATCACCATATCAGAACCAAGCAGTTCTCTGCTGGTGATTGGGCGCTACTATATGACTCCAGGTACTAGGATAATCAAGGTAAACTCAACACTAGATGGCTTGGCCTGTATGAAATTGTGAGTATGTTT
>VCHN02003278.1:0-14544 GCA_007115665.2 Sequoiadendron giganteum
TATCAATCAATCTCCTTATTGATCCCTCTTTGGGAATCAACTTCTTTCATTTTTTCCAATGAGACTTAATAATTTCATAATTTTCTACTTGTTTATGGACTAGTACATTTGGAAGATTATCATGGGAGATGAGAGACTATGAATAGAGGCTTATTATTGTCAATGATACAATAAAAAAAATTACTATTTGGCAATCCTTGCGAAGGGTGAGCTAAATCCATTTATATAATACATAGATAGTTACGATCCATTAGTTCATAGAGATTTCATTGTACAATGGAAGAGTAAGAAGGTTATTGTGAGGGATCTGAAATTTTAAGACTCTAAAGAGTTCAACATTGTAGTTGCTAGCATGTCTAAGAAAAGAGCCAAGACCCATCAAGCGAGCAAATGTCAAAGAAAAGAAAACATTGGCACTTTCATAAAAGGCTTTGAGAAGCTCATTAAATGATAATTAAGATATCTCAAGGAGGCTCTTCCTTAAAATGAATTCAACTTCTTTCTCATTAAATATTTTACCCTAAATGAGAAGTATAAATTATCTATCTTTTCTTAAATAACTTTCCCTTTGCGAACAATATAAGGCATAATTACCTAGTATGCTTTGCTTTGTACCTTTCATTATATATAGAGAAATAAGTCATGAATGAGATTCTAGGTAAGAAAAAATGGTCCACTACACCAAGTTTTTATAATTTAACTTTATAATTGTGATAAATCCAATTCCTTACTTCTCAAATCCAACCATAGGGTGGTTGTAAAAGAAAAAGTGCTCTTATTTTATAAGAATCAAGTCTCTTTTATGTGGGAAAAGATTCTCTAACCCCGAAAGAATGTGATCACTAAAATTTCTCCCTATAGTTCCCATATTTTTAAATCTTACAAGAGGTCTAGTCTTGGTGAGGAAACTACAAATGATCCCACTAAATCTTCACTATTCCTAGTGTTATCTTCTTTAAACTTATTAGACCTATAGGTAGAGCTAGTATTAGTAGAAGTCCTACCCCCTCAGATCTTAGTGTTGAGGTGATCCATCTAATGTTTCCCCTATTGATATCATTTCCCCTCCCTCTAATACAAAAGGAAAATTCTTCAATTGAGTTTATTGATAACCCTAGATTTAAGAATATATAAACAACTACTAAAAGGAATAATAATTATATCAAGGAGACTATGGCCTAAAATAAAATCACTCAATTATGGTTTTAATCTTCAACATAGATTTCTAAAGTGGTTCAACAGTGAAGTTGAGAATGAAATTAAGGATGGAGAAAATTCATAAATAGGTGAATATGGATGTTACTAAAATTGAGATTAAAGTGAGATTGTTTGATAAGGATTGTACAAATACATTGCTTGGATTAAGATTCTGTTTATATTGTAATCATATTTCTATCTCATGCATCTCAAACACTCTTAGAATGTGAATTTAGATTCCTATAGTGTATAATTATAGAGGTATCTTCTATTTATATTCTAATGGTAACCTTGGCATTATTTTTCATATTACATTTGACTTTAGACTCATTTAAAGTATTTTCCCTTTCTTAAGTACTAGAAGAATAAGTTGAGAATCTTATCATAAAAATGGGTCCCACATGTGTTAGTGGCTCCAAATAGAGAACTATATTTAGGGATTTAATCCATAAGATAGTTATGGGTCGAACATGTCTTTGCGGTTTTATTTTGTATTTAGGGTCTCATTGATTGAGCCCATATGACGTCCATGTGAATTCATTGATGTCGAAGGTGGGTAGTGGATTTTTTCATGTACTAAGGCCTTGGTCTATTATTTTGGTGAAAAAAATTATGGCTTTTGTCTCTTTACTTATGTATTAGTAGTATAAGATAATAGTTTAATATCATTTTTTGCAGTTTTTTTTTTCAATAGTGCAAAATTTAAACACAACAATGGAATGTGTGATTTTGAAGACATTCAAAAAACTGAAATACTCCACATTGTGTTTCCCAAATTTCAAATTAAAAGATCTTGTAAAACCCTCTACATTTAAACAAGGAGATTCAAATAACTGAAACTCAGCACTGTGTTTCCCATTCAGAATTATTTTGTACAGTTTTTTAATTGAAACTCAACACTGCGTTTCCCATTCAAAATTATTTTTTGCAGTTTTTTTTTTTCAATGGTGCTAAATTTAAACACAACAATGGAATGTGTGATTTTGAAGACATTCAAGCAACTGGAATACTCCAAACTGTGTTTCCAAAATTTCAAATTAAAAGAACTTGTAAAACCCTCTACATTTAAACAAGGAGATTCAAATAAATGAAACCCAACACCGTGTTTCCCATTCAGAATTATTTTGTACAATTTTTTATTGAAATCCAGCACTGCGTTTCCCATTCAGAATTATTTTTTGTAGTTGTTTTTTTCAATGGTGCGAAATTTAAACACAACAATGAAATGTGTGATTTTGAAGACATTCAAGCAACTGAAATACTCCACATTGTGTTTCCCAAATTTCAAATTAAAAGAACTTGTAGAACCCTCTACATTTAAACAAGGAGATTCAAATAAATGAAACCCAACACTGTGTTTCTCATTCAGAATTATTTTGTACAATTTTTTATTGAAACCCAACACTGCGTTTTCCATTCAAAATTATTTTTTTCAGTTTTTTTTTTTCAATGGTGCGAAATTTAAACACAACAATGGAATGTGTGATTTTGAAGACATTCAAGCAACTGGAATACTCCACATTGTGTTTCCCAAATTTCATAAAAGAACTTGTAAAACCCTCTACATTTAAACAAGGAGATTCAAATAAATGAAACCCAACACTATGTTTCCCATTCGGAATTATTTTTTACAGTTTTTTATTGAAACCCAGCACTGCGTTTCCTGTTCAGAATTATTTTTTGCAATTTTTTTTTCAATGGTGCGAAATTTAAACACAACAATGGAATGTGTGATTTTGAAGACATTCAAGAAACTAAAATACTCCACATTGTGTTTCCCAAATTTCAAATTAAAACATCTTGTAAAACCCTCTACTTGCAACAAAATTACCCCTCACCTCAATTTGGTCTTTATTCTCCTCCAAATCCTCCACGTGCACTCCACACTTTAGCTTATTTGGCCGAAATTCTCCTCGAAGTCATCCATGTGGACTCAGACCTTCAACTTTCCCTTTCAACGTGCAGACAGGAAACAAAACAAATAGAATTTTCGCCTTGCTTTCTCGAAACAGAAAAGGCCCATGTCATTCCCTTCCACTTTTCCTGCGCTAAACAAAAGAAACTTGCTGACGAAGCTAACCCGCCAGCTTTTTCACCCGGCAACGGGCGGGAAAACGCACCTAACAGCGCCGTTAACTCTCGCTTGACCATTGCTCGGACGTTTCGTCCCGTCCGCCGGTTTCAGGCGTCTGGTGGGCCTCGCACTACAACGTCTCATCATGTTATGTATGTATCCATGTATGTTCTTATGTATGTTTTTCATGCGTTTTCCGATGTACATAAGTGAATTTTGTCTAGTAGTTAGCCGTCTCCTCATTGAGAGGCTTCCATTTTATGTTTTTTCAAACGTCCGAGGGCAAATTAACTTGCCCAACCCCATAAATGGGGGAACTCTATTATATAATTATTATTGTATACAGATTGAAAAATATAGTCTTATTTAAAGCTCAAATCATTTAAAACTGAAAATTGATTATTGAAACTTTTTAATTTATATACTCACACAAAAGACGACGGACTATAAATAGCCTATTTAAAGTTTGATTTTCCGGAGAGAAACCATTAATAAAAACAGGAGACTCAACACTATAAACATGATACAGATATTCATGGGAATAATATGTATGTTTGGAGGCATTCATGGGAATAATATATATGTTTTTTGAATCTACCAAACCTTTTATTGGTGTAAATGCTATTGTTATTCTCTTTACACACAAGGAGGAAATGTCAGCTGTTTCTGGGACATCGATCTTAATGCTTTCCAGGGATCCTAAGGTATACAGTTAATCTTCTGTATGTTTAACGCACATTCAGTGTAAATTACATTCAACTCTTAAATGCTGGAAGAAAACCTTATGATAACAAAACTGTACTGTATTCTGCCCAAGTATAACTTCGGCTCAAGTAGGCTAAAAAATGGCGAAGAGGTTCTAGTCTCTGTTTTGACTTATCACTATTTTTTTGATGATAAAAGTAAAAACTAAATTTGCAGTTCGTTTTTTCTTTAAACCTTTTTGTGCACCCAGCATTTTTCATTTGAAGAGTATATACATCTTTACACATCCCTGTATTCAATGATTAATTCTGTATATTGGTTTTTTCCTTGGGGGGAAAGGGTTGAACTATATGGTATTTTGATCAGTAACTTTTATGCTTAAGAGACACGCATACATGTTAGAATATAATAGTTGATACAGATTATTATATTTCTATGAGTTCAAGTAGCTTAGTGTAAATTGAGGTAAGGGTACTACTGACTATACTGTTAAACTTGGTGTTTCGTGGGTGTTATTTCTCTTCGCAATTTCACTCAGGATTCAGTGTACCGTTCCTGAGTCTTTTCAAGCCAACTCCCTAGGTGGTTAGGCAACACTTTTCTTGTGTACACAAAGGTGAGACTACCGGACTTTTACTATTCACATAGCTTGCTTGGGCGATTCCAAATATGATTAGGCATAATCACTGTCCTGGGATTGCCTGGCCTCAGACAGTTGGTGCATATCCCTTGCTGAAAAATATTTCCAAAGCTGAGTAATGAAGTTGGGTGTTTTGATATGCGTGTCTTGAGGTTGAGTCTTAAGTTTCACCGGTGAAAAGTTAAATCACTTGTCTAGCGATTCCAAATATGATTAGGCATAATCACTGTCCTGGGATTGCCTGGCCTCAGACATTTGGTGCATATCCCTTGCTGAAAAATATCTCCAAAGCCGAGTAATAAAGTTGAGTGTTGTGATATGCGTGTCTTGAGGTTGAGACTTGAGTTTCACCGGTGAAAAGTTAAATCACTTGTCTATAATCACCACAAACTTCTTTCACCTTCCTTGTAACAGTAAAACTGAGGTGGACTAATGCCAAACACATTAGGTGTGGATTTGCAACCGATTTGCAGGAGACCGACCTTTATTGCATCTTTGAGACTCTTGTGCATTCTCTTTCATGGCAGTGTGATTGAGGTGGGGTTTGATGGGGCAGGTGCATTGTAACTTTAAATGCAAAAATGGGCTTTTTAACAAGTTTTATGCTTGTTTGAACCGAGAATCAATGTAAGATGTTTGCTGCTATTAGTGCTAGTGGTTTGTGAAAGAATGATGGTGATAAATCTGCTTTCTAATTTTGGTGGGGTTGTAATGAGTAGTAAGTAACTTTTCATGGTTAATAGAATAGAATATAAAAGGTTGTAATGAGTAGTAAGTAACTTTTATGGTTAATAGAATAGAATATAAAAGTAAACCAAACCAACTGCAGAAAAAAAGGGCATGAAAAATGCTATATACATGCTTTCACCTAGAAATTTATATCAGAATAATTAGCTCAGGATTCTAGAGGGTACAAAATGGGGTTAGCCATTTAAGAAAAGATTATTGAGGAAGTGAACTAGTTTTTTCTTTTTTTTGGTTGTGTTTTTTGTGAAGAAAGTATTGTATTTATAATTTGCAGTAATTACAAGGAAGGGTATGTAGATAACATCAGACCTCCTTCCAAAAAGTCAATGTCAGCCGCTACAGAGATTGTCAGCCAAGAAATAAAGCTGAAGATCATAAGAGAAGAAAAATCATATGATATTGACTAAGCAGGGAGAGAAAAATGGCTGTTCTGAGATACATATTTAGTCACTAGAGAGAAAAGAAAGCCAGGAAACAATGAACCATGAACAACTAAAGAATATATAGATGAGGATTGCTAGTAACAAGACTTAGAAAACAGTTATGCTTTCAAGAACAATGATAACCATGAGGGTGATGTGGGTGACTTCACTCATTCATGTTGTGTGGTTGCCAAGAGTCGGGAGTCGTTTGAGCATGAACAGGGACCTGCTGCCAGTTGGGTCCTTTCATGGCTTGATTATTGGATCACTCAACTTGGATATGTAATGTCCCCTAATTGGGGTATGCCTGATTTTTCCCAAAAGTAACAATTCCAACAATATAATTTGTTTTACAAATAGTATTCTAAAATTAAATCATATAAAAGTTATGGTATCAAAGTTATAAATTTAACCTATATGTTTGCCAAGCCATACTCATTGTTTGTGATATATGTAATCATCCTCTGGCGTGTATAATCAACTTGCAGCACTTGAAAGGATTTTATTCAGTCAGCATATTCCTCTCATCAATGTCAATAAATTTGATACCCCAACGCCTAAACTATCACATTCTTTTCTGGGAGTGTTTCAGCCTGTAGTGTTTATGTTCCATCACGAGAGCTCCAGCAGTGGTGAGTTAAGGGTGCCGTTTCGTTCATGTGCAGTGTGTAGAAGAAGGCAGATGGAGTTCTATCCAAGGAACTATAGAGTGTTCATCCTCGTTAATGACTGGGAATTGCCTATTTCAAATGAGATTGGTGATGCAAAGATGAGCTTAGTCTTCAAAGATCATTGCACTACTTTTAAAAGGAACATCAAAAGGGTAACAGGGGTCGAGATACTGGAACCAGAAGCTAAACGTTTGATCTATCCTTCTCAATTGTTGTCGATCTTCATTTCCAACTTGTTGGATGTGCTACAAAGTGTTAGTTTGGTGGAGACTATCACAAATAAGGTGGTAAACGAAAAATTTCTGCATAATGGTATCCTTCATAAAGCTTGCCAGAAGTATGATTTGTGGAAAGGACACGGGTATGTGGGCGACTTATTCCCTAGACATTTTCTGTTACATAGAACATCTTTTCCAACTTTGTTTGTTACTATAAACAAGACTTTGGTTGTAAAGTTCTAGGGCAAGATTTCATGAAATAATCAGTGTAGTAGTTTAACAAAGATGAACCCAAATTCCTAATGCAATCGTTTCAATAGCAATGTGCAAACAATCTCATAACCACGAACTTAATCAATGTATGTATAAATTGAATAGCAATCTGGAAAATGTCACACTGAGAATTGATAGAATCTGTAGTAAACGATTACAACTTTAGAATGGCGATTTTCCAAGCCCAATGCAGATCAAACATGGTTCTACCTCCAGGTTGATAGGCGAACCTAGAGGGGGGGGGACGATTTAGCTCATGAGCTCCGCCCTTAGGTAGCGGCGTCGCTCACTGCAGAAGGTGTGAATACTTTTGTCTCCCGTTGAAGATACTTGTCCGCTCGTATGAGATGATGCTAGTGTGAGGCTACAGATGCAATGATCTTACTTGTGCTCACAACTCGATGCTGGGTGGCGGATGTGTATTCCCCTGAACTCACAGACCCGATGATATTCTTGCGTGATCCTATGTGGAGGTCGGGCGCTGCAATACTTGTGATATTGTGGACGGTAATGTGCAAAAGGCAATGCGGGGGTGACGCGACTTTGAGCGATGGATGTGCAGGTGAATCTTTGATGTCACTAGATGATGCAGCGGCCAGAGCCGCAGGCTATGCCTGGGCGTTGCTTAGGATTGCTCCTGATCTCCAATGACGCCTATATGTAAATAGCGATTTGCAAACCAGAATGAACCTGAGTGAGTGAATGTGGAGGGAATGATGAATGCCTAACACGAATTTGCCTAGGGAGAGGCTACGCACCCCTGAGTCCTCCGACTGAGCAGCTACGCCCTCAAGTCAGCCAAGAAGAGATATCTCCAAATTCGTGTAGCAGAAATGAACCTCCTTAAATGCATAATGCAACACCACTACAAGTGTAGTCGGCCTCAAGAAGAAAATAAAGAAATTAGTTTAAATTCAAATCTAGTGCCAACTTAACTAAGTCAGCCAGACTACACACTACTTATTATTTATTTATTTCTTTAGTGTTAATAAACACTGATTTAAAACTCAAGTCGGCTGGAAGGCTCAAGCTATTTTCAGGACATTACAGTCCCTGCCATCAGATTGTTGTTGGTCCTTCAGCAACCTCAGATTAGGATGCTCAAAGATTTCTACTCCTTCCCATGTGGCTTCCTCAGCTGGTAGATTTTTCCATTTTACTAGGTACTCGGGAATTGTCTTGTTCCTCAATCTTTTCTCCCTCACATCCAACACTGTCTCTGGTTCGAGGATGCGTTTTCCTTCATCATCAAGAGGTGGTAGCTCCATTGACGGTGTAATCTGTTGTCCCAATGCTTTCTTTAAGCATGACACATGAAAAATGTTATGAATTCTGCTCCCTGGAGGCAACTCAAGCTCATAAGAAACCTCTCCAATCCTCCTGGTGATCCTGAATGGCCCGTAGAAAAATGTTATGAATTCTGCTCCCTGGAGGCAACTCAAGCTCATAAGAAACCTCTCCAATCCTCCTTGTGATCCTCAATGGCCCGTAGAACCTTGGCTTCAATTTTTCTGCTCAGTTCCCCTTGAGAGTTGATTGTCGGTATGGCTGCAATCTCAAGTACACTATGTCATTAACCTCAAAGACCCTCTCAGTCCTCCTCTGATCTGCATATAACTTCTGCTGATTTTGGGCATGCTGCAGATTTTCCTTCAAGGAATTCATGATGTCCACATTCTGTTGCACCATGTCTCTAGCACCCGGGACTCGACTATTTGCAAGAATCAAATTTATAAAAGAAGTGGCCTCATAACCATAAAGTGCTTTGAAAGGAGACATTCCAATGGACATGTGATACGTGGTGTTGTAGAAAAACTCTCCAAGATGTAGCCATTTCACCCAGGCTGATTGTTGCCCTATCACATAGTTCCTCAAATATCCTTCAATCCACTTATTCACGATCTCCGCTTGACCATCCGTTTGTGGGTGATAACTGGTGCTAGGGGTTAACTCTGTGTGGGCCAAACGAAAAAGCTCTTGCCAAAACAAGCTGATAATCTGCTATCCCTATCACTCACAATGTTTCTTGGCAAGCCATGGAGTCTAAAGACTTCTCTAAAAAATAGATCTGCAACTTGAGGAGCCTTAAATTCTGAAGTAATGGCATAAAAATGAGCATATTTAGTGAGCCTATCTACCACAACATAAATACAATCCTTACCTTGCACCTTTGGTAGCCTAGTGATGAAATCCATTAATATGCTTTCCCATTTTTGATTTGGGATGGGTAAGCGCTGCAACAAACCAGCTGGTAACATGTGCTCTGTTTTGTTTTGTTAGCACACCAAACAAATCTTCCTCAGCTGGTAGATTTTTCCATTTTACTAGGTACTCGGGAATTGTCTTGTTCCTCAATCTTTTCTCCCTCACATCCAACACTGTCTCTGGTTCGAGGATGCGTTTTCCTTCATCATCAAGAGGTGGTAGCTCCATCGACGGTGTAATCTGTTGTCCCAATGCTTTCTTTAAGCATGACACATGAAAAATGTTATGAATTCTGCTCCCTGGAGGCAACTCAAGCTCATAAGAAACCTCTCCAATCCTCCTGGTGATCCTGAATGGCCCGTAGAAAAATGTTATGAATTCTGCTCCCTGGAGGCAACTCAAGCTCATAAGTGTTGTGACCTTTTTCACACATCACCCCATCAAGATGGGGACCCCCTAAATTTTTGCTCCATTTTGGTCTTTTGGCTTTGGTTCGCTCTCTCTCTGGTCTCTGGTCCTTCTGGGGATGTCCCGTCGTTTGACCCAGGTTAAAGTATTGGTTAAGTCTGTGTAATTAGGGTTTTTCATCCTTCAGGCTTATTAAAGGTCAAATTGAGTTATAAAATTGAAATCTAAGCTTAGTGTAGCAGTCAGAAGACTTCCAGCAGAGTCCCCCTAAATTTTCACTGTATTCCGGCAACTTACTATTTTTAGTAAGTATTCAATTTGGGACTATTTTATTGAGATTTTGGAATTACATGGGTTCCATGCGTCAAGACGTCAGCGCCTACTGCGTAAATTTTGAGCGGATCGGGCGACTTGCTATTTTTGGATTCAGGCTTCAGAACCATTTTCAGGGTTTCAGCTTTTAAGATGATATGGAGAATCCTTCAGGGGTTCAAAACCTTCGCGGTGATAACATAAACGAGAGCGACCACTTTGAGTTCAGCCGGAGGCTATTTTAGGGTTATGCGGTGTTTTCAGCGCATGTCGGGTTTTTCTTCTGGGTTTTTCGACCCAACAAGGTGACGCAAGCGAGAAGATGAATTTTGAGGACTTACTATTTTTAGCCAGTGCATGCAACCGACGGTTTTCTGGGTTTTAAGGTTTTGAGATCCCACGGGCAATATGACATCGAAACCATCCGGTGATGGATGAGTCACTTTTGAGGCAGTTTCTATTTTAGCGGTACACTCTGAGCCGCCCAACACTCCAGTTCAGCAACCAGAGCGACATCAGAAGAGAGAAGTCAAACGGAGACCGTTCGGGATACATACAAGTCAAATTAGGGTTTCCACTTTTATAGGGGGTAAAATCCAAAAATAGCCGAAACGAAGTACCCCACCCATGTCAGCACACTTCAAGGTACCTGCTGGCAAAATTTGAGCAAAATCGGAGAATTTACTATTTTTAGTAAGTCAGGGCACGGCTATAAATAGCAGGTCTGCACTCGAGGTTGGCATCAGAGTAACACTCAAGCTATCAAGATCAAGCGTTGCAACTTTCAGGCAAAACGGAGCTACTGAAGTTAGAAAGTCAAAACTTACTATAAATAGCAGGTGGCTATAAATAGCAGGTCAGGGTAGAGGACTGGCAAAACAGGTTCACAAGGTGAAGAATATCATATGATGAAATTTTCAGGCAAAACGGAGCCTTAGAGGTTGAAAATCAAGGGACTTGCTAAAAATAGCACAACTTGCTAAAAATAGAATGCGTAAACAAAGGCAGGCAGAGGCATGGAAAATATTCTAAGTGTGGGAAAATGAAAGTATCCCCTTCAAAATGCGCCCACCTCACAGATTGATAGCTTGAAAATTGTCTAAGGCAGAATTCAAAGTTGAGCTAAGGAAATGCGCCCACCTTGATGGAAGCCTTGAAAGTTTCTAAGGCATAAAACAAAAGCTCATACCTCAAAATGCGCCCAAAGAGGAATAGGGGGAGCATCAAAATTTTCTAAGGCAAAAGCGAAGGCACACCCATGAAAATGCGCCCTCACCTTGGAGAAAATGATGCTTGGTAAAAACGCCTAAGGCACACAAATGAAAGTTTCAAGGGTGAAATGCGCCCTCCAGAGAAAGTGAAAGCTCACCTCATGAAATGCGCCCTCATCTTGAAGCTACCCCATCAAAATGCGCCCAAGGAAGATGTTGCTGGAGAAAAGCGGCTAAGGCATTGAGGATAGAAGTTCACCCTATGAAAAACGCCTAAGTGTTCAAGTGAAAGCTTGGCCTAGTAAATGCGCCCAAGGCAAGATAAAGTGGCTAAGACTTGGAGAAATTTCTAAGTCAAGAAAGTGAAAGCTCAAGACCCCATATGCGCCCAAGGTGTAAAGTGAGCTTGATGAAATATTCTAAGACACACGAATGAAAGTATCAAGGGTGAAATGCGCCCTCAAGAGAAAGTGAAAGCTCACCCTCTCATTTGCGCCCCTAGATGAAAGTTGTCTACCCAATATGCGCCCAAGGAATAGGCTAAAAACGCCTAAGGTAAAAATGGAAGCTTGGCCTAGCAGATGCGCCCCTGATGAAGAGGAGATGGGAGAATTCTCTAAGGCATTAAAAGCAAAAGTTGAGAGTATCAAATGCGCCCTTGTGCTGGGAGTTTAGGGAATTTTTCTAAGGCGTGGAGAATGAAAGCATCAAGGGTGAAATGCGCCCAGCTTGTTGTAAAAGTAAAAAATGCTAAGGCATTGCGAAATGGAAGTGGGCTATGTCAAATGCGCCCAAGCCTAGATCAAGCAAGCAGAGAATTTCAAAGTCCATGGAGAATAAAGTGAAAGCCTCTAGGCTAATATGCGCCCTTGAAGAGGGATTTAAATTTTAATTCATAAGGCATGGAGATTTTTTTTCAGAGAAAAATTATACCAAGGGAAATACGCCAAGAGAGAAAATGTTAGAAAATTTTTCTAAGTGAAACAAGTATTTCACTAGATAGAAATACACCCTTGGCATGAAGAGTTTGAGAGACGATATGAGAATTTTCCAGACATTTAAACAGGGTTGACAACTTGATGAAATATTTTCTAAGTGAAAATTTAAATGAACCCGTTTAAAATGCACCCATGAGTTAACAGAGTTTGAAAATTAATTTCCTAAGGGAAATTTCAATATTTTCAGAGGAAACTCGTTTTGCCTAGATTATTTTCCTGACGGAAGTTAAATCTCAGAGGGTGAATTATTTCGAGCACGCAAATAATTTTTAATCACCCGGAGTTGAACATTTTAATGAGAGAATTTAAAATGTCTAAGGCAAATTTTATGAAATCGAGGATTTAAATGACAGACATTTTAAAAGTTGGAAATAAATTTACAACTCCCACGAAATTTTTTCGAGTTGAATTTATTTAAACACTGCGAGATTTTAAAATGGAATTTTAAATCAAGTCAAGTGATTGTTTTTCTCGCGAGTTGTTTAAATCGCCAAGAGTTAACTGGCAGACTAAGAGGAAGGAATTCGAATTTTTACAAGGAAGGAATCATTATTAATGGCAACTGCCATAATGACCGGCTGACGACTAGCCCACTACTGCGCTTGAATTAGAAGATTCCGAACGAAGAGAGTGGAAAATTGATGAAGGTGCTAAAAATAGCCCCAGCACTACTTAGCAGGATTCTCCGAGAAGAGTTATTTAAACAATCTCTTCTCTCATTTCTCCTCACATTGTTTCGAAGTTGAAGTTGCTGAAGAAGTTCTTGAGAGATTGAAATATTTTCCAAGTGGTTGAGGAGAGAAATTCTTTGAGAGTTTATTTTATTTCGGAGTGTTGAGTTGCTGAAAGTGCGAAGTGCTGGAGAAATTTTCATTTGCCGAGACTCTTTCTTTCGAAAAGCTGAAAGTGTGTTGCTGCAATTTCGAAGTTGAAGGTTGAAGTTGTTTTCCGGAGTTGCTGGAAGATTTATTTGTTGAAGTTGCTGCAGAGTGTTGAGTTGCAGAAATTTATATTGTGCTGGGATTTATTTCGAAATTGCTGAGTATTGAAGTTGCACGAAAGTTGAAGCTTGCTGCAGATTTTACTTATTCAAGCTGCTAGAAGTTGAAAGTTGCTGAGGTTGACGAAGTCAAGACAAAGGATTTAATTCACTTTGTGCTGAGAAAGTATCCACATTGCTGAAAGTTGGTAGTTGGCTGCAATTTTCTTCGCCAGTCGGAAGTGCAGTCGTTGAAAGCTTCTTTATAAGCTTGAAGTTTTTTATACAGTACGAGGTTTGGAGTTAGTAATTTATGCTGAGAGTTTTTTTTTATTTTCAAAAAAGCTAACTCCACGTTCGCAGCCGTCTCGGAGGTTACTTCATTTTATTTAAAAATCTGCAGCCTAGCTTATTGCTATTCTATTTTATTTTGCAGATGGCCGGAGCAAAGGATGTTGCAGGAACAAGCAGAGCCGCAGGCAGAGCTGCAAACACTGAAGCAGGCAAGGCTGGCTCATCCCGGCAGGCAATGATTAAAAGGCTCGCTAAGCCATTTCTCCCAAAGTCAGCAATAGTTTCAAAGTTGGCAGGATTAAATGACACCAACCTTGGTTCATTTAATCTGAATGCACTCAAATCGAGGATGTTCGGGCTAGGGGCCATCAACCATCAGTCACGGCACATAATATAATGAAGAGTGGGATCTACGCAACTGCTAGTTTTTCGCCAGCAATTCAGTGTCCAGAGCTAATTATGGAGTGCGCCAATCACTACAAGCCAGAACGTAGGACGATTGTCTCTCCGGATGGTAAACTGCTCGCCAACTTCACGCCGGATGCCATCGGAGAGGCATTTGGGATTCCAACTGCTGAGGAGATGTTATATAGAACAAACAAAAGGGCAGACAAGATGTACTCTTCCTCTTTCGAAAGGGTCACTGCAGTCATCAACAGAGTTTGGATGCAGAAGCCGAGGCCACCCCGCACTAAGCTCCCAAAGCAGATAATTGCCGAAGACGTGAAACAAGAATACTGTGATTTGATAATGATGTTGAGCCGGGTAAATGGGAGTGCACAGGCTTACATTTTCGAGCCTTGGATGTTCTACTTCATCGAGATCATCTTAGAGGGAAAGGAGTGTGTCGATTGGGCTAGGATGATTAGCAACCACATGGATGAGCAATTCAGGAGCCTGAGGGTGACGAAGACGTTCTACATGAGCTCATATGTAATTTACATGTTGGCCAGAATGACTAAGTACAGAGGGATTTCGTACAAGGAGCCAATCGGCTGTGCCCCTGGTCAATTCAAAATCCATGAAGCCTGCACACAGCTACATTTAGCTAACATTGCCAACTATAAGCGGGCAAATGATGCATTCACAATGCACATTGCGAGGACACTTCAGCAGAGGACGCAGCAGAGAATATCTAAAGAAGCACAGACACTGATTGAAGAATATGGGTATTGGCTCATCCAATTCCC
>VCHN02001846.1:0-19745 GCA_007115665.2 Sequoiadendron giganteum
AAACAAAAGTCTTAAAATGAATGAACAGAAATTCAACTGACTGAATGTAGAAGGAGAGTATTAACGTAGATGCTCCACATCATCCTCCCCTTCTCTTAGTAACTCTAAACGTACTGGTATTGGTTCAGAGGGTGTTGTTTGGCTGTACGTAAACAAGTCAGCTTTTGTGATCCAAGAGTTGTAAGAATCTAGCAGGCCTCTCCACTTTAAAAAAAACAGTTTATAGAATTTGGATCCAATAGCCACCAATTTGGTATCTAGCACTCGCTAAACTGCGCTCTCTTCTTTTATGGTAAGTGCTTGGTCCAATTGTTGTTTTCCTTCTCATTTTGCTCCTCTTCTCCTGATCCTCATTAGTCCTAGCGAAGTGTGAATACAGGTCAGTGACATTAAAGATAGGATTGATGTCCAGAGTCCTCAAGCAAATCAATATGCTAAGCATTATCATTTATCTTCTTTATGATTTTGCAAGACTTTTTTTTATCAACTCTCTTCTTATATTGCTCATGCATGGACTGCAATTTGAACCTAACTTTATTAATGTACCTCTAGAATACTATCTACAAAATTTGTAACTTCTTTGTTGTTATGTGGGTTTATTGGTAGATCAACTAACTCCACAATTTGAAATGTAGATGTATCTATAGACCGATTTATGCTAGAATTATAGGCAAATTCAGATTGAGGTATCATCGAATCCCATTGTTGAGGATTATCACCCACTAAACACCTCAATAGATTTCCTAGGCTTCTATTCACCACCTTAGTTTCACTATTGGTTTGAGGATGGTATGTTGAACTGAATTACATCCTGCTATTCTTTTTTTTCCACAAGACCGCTAAAGAATTTGATGTCCCTGTCACTAGTTATAATTTTAAGAATACCATGGAAACTCATGACTTCCCTTAAGAACAAATGTGCCACTTGACTTGCACCAATTGTCTTCTTACAAGGCATGAGAAAGGTCATTTTAGAAAAGTGGTCCACCATTACAAACACTGAATCATTACCTTTTTGGATTCATGGCAGCCCCAAGACAAAATCCATGGAAATATTAGTGTATGATTCCTTTGGCACTAGCAAGGGAATGTATAAGTCTATATTTTGATGTCCTCTTATTATTTGGCACACCCCCACAAGAAACAACAAACGTATCCACATCTCTTCCATATTAGACCAAAAGAATTTCTTACTCAGTAATCCAAAAGTCAAACAACATAAAAATAAAAACCTAGAAACTAAATTAACTATCCTCTATTTTTATTACCACACTTTCTGCCACACCCTCTAACAACATAAATCTTGAGCATTCAATATTTAACAAATTCTTGACCCTCTAACCTATTTATGTTGGAATTATAGGAAAAATTCAGCTCTAGGTATCATCAAATCCCACTATTGAGGATTGTCCTCACTAAACCCTTGATGGAGTGCATAGGCTTCTATTCAACACCCATGGATTTCACAAATTGGTTTGGGGATGGTATGTTGAACTGAATTGCAACCTGCTATTGAATTTTTTCCATGGTTTAATAGTTTGATGTCCTTGTCACTAGTTATAATTTTAGGAATATCATGGAAACTCATGATGTCCCTTAAGAACAAATGTACCACTTGACTTGCAACATTTGTCTTCTTACAAGGTATGAAAATGGCCATTTTAGAAAAGTGGTCCACCATTACAAACACTAAATCATTACCTCTTTGGATTTGTAGCAGCTCCAAGATAAAATCCATTGAAATATTAGTGTATAGTTCCTTAGGCACTAGCAAGGACATGTATAGGCCTATATTTTGGTGTCCTTTTACTATTTGGCACACCCCCACAAGCAGTAACGAACTTATCCACATCTCTTCTCATATTAGACCAAAAGAATTTCTCTTAGTTATCCAAAAGTCTTATCTCTTCCAAAGTGTCCACCCAACTCATGCATCTCTCTCATAAGATTTTATCTCCTCAATTCAAGGGGAATGCAAAGTTGAGACCCATTAAATAAAAAGCCGTCTAGTAATAAGAAATCTTCAAGTGGATGCATACTTGTATGGTATTGACCATGTAGAATTGCATAAATGCTACTAAAATATAGATAATTTGTAAATTCACCCTTCATTTCTTCAAAACCAACCAGCCCAGCTCATTACAACTAATGAATGATACCTTCTACTTAAGGCATTTGCCACTACATTAGCTTTTCCTTTCCTATACTGCACAAAAAAAGAATAGTCCTACAAGAATGAAGCCCATTTGACAAGTTTGTGCGGCATCTTATCTTGTGAACTTATGTACTTCAAGGCTTGATTATTTTTCATCAAGATGAATTTCCTATGAAGAAGATAATGCCTCCAATATTTATTCTTTATCATAAGTGGTGTACTTTCTTTTAGCTTCATTTAACTTTTTGCTAAAAAAAGTCCATAGGTTTTCCTTCTTGGCTCAACACTCTGCCTATAGCTATCCTTGAAGCATTGTATTCAATGATAACATTTTTCTCAAAGTTGGGTATAACAAGAATATGTGCTTCTTTAACCTTCATTTTGAGTTGTTCAAAACTCACATTAGCTTCCTTTGTTCAAGTAAAGACGGTCCCTTTCATGCAATCAATCTAGGTGCACTTATGTTATTGAATTTCCTAATGAATCTCTTATTAAAAATTCACCAACCCACGGAAGATCTTCACCTCAGTAATGATTTTTTGGAGTAGGCCACTCAAGAATATCCTTAACTTTTTCTAGATCCATGCTCAACCAATCTGCTGAAATAACACTCCCCAAGAATACTAGAATATTTTTGCAAAATTTATTTCTTCTCTGAGTATGTCAAGTACCAATCTCACATGTTCTACATGCTCCTACATATTTCTACTAAAAAATGAGATGTCATCATAAGTTTCCAAGGTCCAATTTGAATACGTAGTTCATTGTTCACATGAAGGTAGCTGTCGCATTGGACAATCCAAATGGCATCACCATCCACTCAAAAAACCCATCTTAGGTTTTGAAGGAAATCTTCCACTCATACCTTCACAAATCCAAATTTGATGGTATCCACTTTTGAGGTCAATTTTGTAGAAGACCTTGGCACTTAATAGGCGATCTAATAAGTCATCCATTCTAACCAATGCATATCGATACTTCATATTTATTTTTGATCGTGTTAGAATCCATACATAATCTCCATTTTCATCCTTTCTTAGGGGAGAGTAGAGTGGATGTGGCATATAGATTCATGCTTTCTCTTAAAATTAATTTTTCACTAATTCAATAAATTTTCTTCCCATTTTTTCATTTTCTAGAGGCGTGAACCTATAAGTAGCCTAATTTGGTAGCTAAGCACCTAGAATTAGATCAATTTGATGAGTAATGCCTTTGGAAGGAGGTGGACTAATTGGAAGATTAGTTGGTGTCAAATCAAAATATTGTTGCAACAACTTCTACACCTCCAATGGGATTGTTTGTGATTTGGTTTCTCCTTTTTTCAAGGGTACAATAGATGACAAATCTCTCCCTTATATTTTCTAAAAAACTCTTTCTACCCGATTGTAAATAAAGAAAAAGTTGATATTTCAGTTGTTCCTTCCCCCTTAAAAAGTTTCAAGATTTGGAGTTTACCCACATGTTGTATCTCATATGTGTTCTCTTTGTCATGATGAATTATATTTGTCATATAATCAAGGTCTATCTAATAAAAAGTGACAAACATCCATTGAAACTACATCACATAACATATTATTTTCACAAGGACCAATTTTGAAGCCAACAAGACAATATTTATTTACAAGCACACTATGATTTTTCTTCAACCAATTTTTTTTATAAAGATTTAATTTCTGAATGCAAACAAGCTATAATTTGCACCTTTTCTGTACTAAGTTATCAGTAGATCCACCATTTACACTCACGTTGCACATTATATCTTTACACTTGTTTACACTTTATTGTGTTTAAACACACTGTTCTTCTCTAATTAGCTATGGGGGCTTCTTTGTCTCCAACTATCAAGGTTATATTCAACATCAAATTCTCACCCATATTTGCTGCTTCTTCTTCTATCAAGGGTTCTTCTCCTTCTTTTTCTAGGGTCACCATTGCTCTCTTGAGGTTTTGAGGGCAGTTTATAGGACTATCAATCTCAATACAAATAAAGCATCTCAAACATTTCCAGCCTCTAGAAGATTGTTGTCCTCATCTTCTACCTCTAAATCCACCCCTCTTGGAATTCTGGCTTCAGAATATTCTTTGGCTCTTCTTCATTAGTTGATTTGGAGGAATTTCCTCTACCTCTACTCGAATTGTGCCACCTCTTTTGTTTGCCACTGTGCCCAACCTATTCGGTTTTTCTACTACTTTTAAGGCTAATTCTCTTGGAAGTTTGGCTTCACATTATCCTTTGGCTCTTCTTCATTAGTTCATTTGGAGGAACTTCCTCTACCTCTACTCGAATTGCTGCCACCTCTTTTGTTTGCCACTTTGCCCACCGTATTTGGTTTTTCCTTTGCTTTTAAGGCTAATTGATATGCCTCATCCATTATATCCACTTTGAGCAGGGCTAACTCATTTGGATTTGAAATCTAAGTCCATTAATGTATCTGGCAGCTACATGTTTGTCATCTTCTTGCAAATTAGTCCTAATTCACAGCCTCAAAAATTCTTCAGAATGGGTTGATATGGATAACTCCTTTGGCTTCAAATTTTCGAATTCTCTAAAAAGTTTTTGCTTATAATCCAAGGGCATGAACTTAGCTTTTAAATGTTTCATCTTTGACCATAGCTTGATCTTCTCTCTTGTCTTATCTTAACATTTTGGAGATTCTCCCGCTAGAGAGCAACATAAGACTTCATTTCAGATGCTGCAAATTTAACCCTTTGTGGATCAATTTCTTCAGTTCCTTCCATGTCATAGTATTTTTCTAACTCTTGAATCCAATCCAGGAACACCTCTAGATTTAATTCACCTTTAAAATTAGGGACTTTAATCTTAACTATAGTTCCCTGTTTGGTTACACTCAATAAATCTCTTCATGGGTTCTATGGCCTCTCTTTGACCTCTTTGAATTTCTGGTTTTTCCTTAGAATTCTCATGAGGCAACCTAGCCTCAAGGCCTTACAACCTTCTGAGCATTTCATCTGCGTTATCTCTCCATCTTGCATTCCTCTGGCCTCTTCTTTTCCAGAACACATGAGCTCCCCTTTGGGCCATTTTAGTTTTGCTCATATAACAAAATGATGCAGTTCAAACTCTAAGAACCTGCAAATTAGATTTAAAACATGCTCTGTTCTGACTTATCCTTAAGAATATACACAATTTCAACAGTAGAAAATCAAGAAGAAACACATGATAACCAAAAGAAATACATAACCGGTTATTCTTATATCATATCGGTAACTAAAAAATATCAGAATAGCCACAGCAGTGGACAGATTGTAAAATATCGACCATATAACATTCAGCTTCTACTGTTCTCAGTCTCCTCTGACCTTTCATGGATTAGGGGTATATGTGATAGTATCTCATAATGAAAATGGTAAGGGCATTGACAGTGAACCCCTTTCCTTATTACGTTCATTCGTTCATTTTTTTCCCCCCAAGGGACTTCCTCAAATTGGATTTTTCTTCTTTAATTAAATGCAGCTTATATGCCTTCGAACTTGACAGTTCCTTCACCATTATCAAATTCGGGTCTTAAATGGTATTTTCTTCTTCCTAACCAACTACCAAGCTTGAAGATGAAGTCATTGATGCTCATGCTTTGAATCAAGCCCATTGCTATTGGAGTTGTCGTTCTGTTGGGTTGACTGAAGTAACATCTGTTTGGCATGCTTTTATTCCCTGTAATCTGCACAGGAATCGTAAGGTGTCAGAACACCCTGTTTCATACAATAACATAATTGAAATTTCAGAGATAACAATTGGTATCAGGTAATATTATAATCTTAGATTAGGATGTAAATTCAGGGTCTATTTTTTAATGTCAAATTTAATTTTTGAATACTTTGAAGGTTTCTTACTGCTTCCGTGAATGCTGAGAATTTACAAGATTTCCGAGACAAAATAAATCGCTAATATGCCGATCTCACATTGTTGGGTGTAACTGAGATAGAAAGCAGACAACCTAAGATTGCTCCCCAGTCACAGGAGTTTTATGCATACCAGGAGCGAGGTAAGGCCATCCTTCAAAAGGTACTTTTATTTTACTATCTCTTCTTGTTATATTGAGCAAATCCTAACACAGTGTTGCTGCAAAACTTACAGTGGGAATCCAGAGCGGACTGGAAAGTGTAATTCAACTCCTTGATTTGAATGCACAGGATGCATTACCGATTGCTGTGGTTGTGTACGGTCTTGGGGGAATTGGGAAAACTACACGGGCTGATGCTGTTTATGCAGAGATTGAACTCAAAACATATAAACATTGTAGAATTCATATGGATCAAAATTGTAACAAGAAAGATCTTAAAGTCCTCCAACAGCAGAGTTTGTATGGACTGTTCCAACAGAATGTGGAATTGACAGACTGTGACCAAGGTCGAGGAATGATTTGGTCGCTTTGCAAAAAGCATCCCAATCGGGTCTTATTACTTTACATTGACAACGGTCTGAAAAATACAGATCTCAAGCAACTTCTGCCTAATGACTTGCGCAGTTGCCTTCCACTCAGAAGCAGAATACTTGTCACCACTCGAAAAACCTGCACGAGACAGACATATTCAACGCCAGGAATATTCAACGCCAACAGTATCGTGTGAGTTCTCTTCCACAGACACAAGCCAGAAAGATTTTGTTGAAGAAAGCTACCGATTACAACGATGAGAAGAATATTCACGACCTCCTTGAGCTGTGTGGTGGTGTTCCGCTTCTGCCGGAAATAGCTGGTTCGCAACTGGCCATAAGTAGTAGAAATACTATTAATATAGTATTAGAATTGCTTAGAGAAGGGGAGAAGGTTGAAGAGGAAGATATCAGTGACCGTATGATTGACTTTGTATACCACAGATTATTACCACCTCCGAAAGAGGCTTTTCTAGATATCACATCCTTCTTTCATGATTGGCCAAGTAAAAAAGTGGCCTGCATAGTTGGAGAGGAGGAATTCAGAGCTCTAGAAGATGCTTCATTCATCAAGACATCTGAAATGGGTACAAACATAGTTCGAGCAAGAGGAAAAAAGATGTCAGAGCAAAATAGAATCAGAGATCCGGAGACTTTATTAAAATGTTTGAAAGATGAAGAGGTATGTCATAGTTATCACATCTATTCTCAATATTATGAAAATACTTTTCTTATTCACATTCATAATGAAATGTATGATTTATTTTCGTGCAGAAACTCAAGAATTTGAAAGGCATCCTTTCAAATGAAGAATATGAGCAGCCTCCAATCAAAATAAATGAAAATAATCTAAATTGTATGAGCAATTCCTTAAGAGTGCTGTCTTATGAAGGATCACAAATAATATTCAAGGAGAAGTGTCATAAACCATTTAGACAACTTAGAAACCTTGCAATTCTTAGTGATGTTCCTGATTTACCAATGGAGTTTGAGAAACTTAGGCGTCTTGCTAGGTACAAAGGCCCATTCACGCAAGACATGAGTTTCTATGAGGTAAGATCTACCTCTTTAGACCATATTTGTCATTCAATTAGCTTTCATCAGATTGTATAATGACACTTAATCCTTGTTCATATTTTTTGTGCAAATATGTAGCTTCCTCCAATGCTGCTAGCTTTCCACATTATAAGCTCTTCTCAGAGTGGAGTTGCAAATTCTAAAATTCTTCCCAATGTCACTCCGGCTTCTTCATTTGTAAGGTTAGGCTTTTCTGATTTGAAAAATATGCAAAGGTTACCAGATGGAGTGGAAAAGCTATCAAAGTTAGATGCACTGTATTTAATTGACTGCCATCAGTTGAGAGAACTTCCTTCCCAATTGGGGGATCTCAGCAATCTATCAAGGTTGTAGTTAGATCAATGCCATGAATTGAAAGAGTTGCCTTCAGACTTTGGGCTGTTAAAGTTTCACTCCACTCCCACCTCCACTACTTGCCCTTACTGCACCCACGTGCCCTCAATTTCAACTGCTCACGGTTTGGCGACGACTACTGGGCTACCACGCCCACTCTCTCTCCTGTTCGTGGCTTCATGGTCAAGCCCTCCGCAGTCTACCACTTTACCGCAGTCTTGCCTCTCATTGTCGGTGGTTACATGGTGGCGGTCTTCATCACTTACCTTGTTACCGTGGCTTAACTGCCAGTCACCTCCGGTATTGCAGTTAACCGTCAGGAAACCATTACCGTACTCTCACGGTCTTCCTTCCAACCACGTGCGGTACCGTGGTGACTGTCATTTCTCTTCTCTCCAACCGTTCAAGCCATTACCGCTCTACTGCGGTCTGATCACTAGCCATCGGTGGTAACACGGTGCCCTTTGTTCCTTGTTCGTTGACCGCGTCTAGGCGGTTACCGCGACCACTGCGGTCTCTTTCTAAACTGCCATGGTACAACGGTGAACAGTTTCTTTGTTGTGTGCATGGTTACCGCATCCACCATGGCTTCATCTTTTTCTTCGGCGGTTGCGCGGTTGTTTGACTTTTTGATGGCGGCAGTTTGTGCATTGTGCATTGGCAGATAGTTTAGATAAGGGACGTTTTATTTAATCCGATAGGAGTTTTGTTTAGTATGGTTGGGATGAATGTTTTGCTAACATTTTTAATTTCCATTTATTATTGACTGGACCGTAAGCTTAAATATTGGTTTGTTTTGTAATTTTTTTAAGAGAGTGAAGTTGAATCAAGATTGCTCTGAAGTAGCAAAGAATTTTAATGGTTGTTCTTTATTAGAATATAATATTAATTTTTATTCTTGTGTATGTTTGTATTATCTCTGTCATTTCCTTCACGTGGTATTAGAGCCTAAGGTAATTCAATAGAGAGTCTGTAAATCATGGCAGCAAGAACAAGCTTGAGTAATCCCCAAATTCCACAACTGAATAGGAAGAATTATGACTACTGGTCTAGAATAGTGAGAGCATTATTTTGTTCACAAGATTAATGGGATTTTGTAGAAAATGGGTTTCTAGAACTGGCAGATACAGTAGCATATAATGCCTTGACATGAGCAGAGAAAGATTTGTGGAAAGACAATAACAAGAAGGATTGAAAGAGACACTTCTTCATTCTACAAGGTGTACATGAAATTATTTTTCCAAGAATTTCAGCCACTACCAAGTCCAAGCAAGCATGGGACATTTTACAAATTGTATATCAAGGAATGGACAAAGTTTATTATTGCAAAGTTGCAAATACTAAGAACAGAGTTTGAGACTCCGTTTATGAAAGAAAATGAGTTTGTAGATTCATACTTTACTCAAATAATGGGACTGGTAAACTAGATGAGAACACATGGATAGACACTAGAAGATGTCAAAGTTATAGAATTTTTTTTGAGAAGCTTACCCACAAGATTTGAGTCAATTGCAGTCACAACAGAAGAGGCAGGATTTCACACAGTACTCGATTGATGAGCTTTATGCTTCACTTACTTCTCATGAGCACAGGCTCAGCAGAACAACAAATATGTCATTGGAGCATGCATTCAAGTCACAAGCTTCAATTAACCAAGGAAGAGGTAGAGGTAGATCAAATTTCAAAGCAAGAGGAACAAGCTTCAAAAGAGGTGGAAGAAATAACTAGTCAAGTTCAAGTGGAAGAGGCAACAGCCAAAACCCATCTCAAAACATTCCTCAAGGACAAAGGTATGATAAATCTCAGGTTCAATGCCATTACTATAAAAAGTTTGGCCATTATATGAATGAGTGTAGAAAGAAACAGTTTGGTATGAGTAGAAAAAATGCAAATTTTACTAGAGAGAGTCAAGACCATAGACCTGATAAAAGCTCAATGTTTTTAGCCTGTAATGTAGCTCAAGCTAGTGAGAAAGAAGTTTGGTTTTTAGACTTAGGCTATAGTAATCATATGGCAAGAAACTTAGAGTTGTTCACAAGTCTAGATGAGAATATTAAGTCAAATGTCACCCTGGGTAATGACAACAAAGTGTCAATTAAAGGAAAAGGGAATGTTAATATTCTAACCAAGCAGGGGAAGCAAAAATATATTTCTAATATTTATTTTGTGCCTGGTCTTAAACACAACTTGATGAGTGTAGGATAGTTAATTCAAAAGGGTTATAGAGTGTCTTTCAAGAATGGGTTGTGTACTATTTTAGACAAATACCCAAGTGGCCAGTTGATTGCAAAAATTCACATGAAAAACAATAGAATGTTTCCTCTGAGAATTCAGCTAGCTTTAAGCACAAACTTTGCACAAGCACAAGAGGTATCAACTATTATTCAAACTGTCTTTTAGGTAGAGGTAAAGGATGAAAATTGGCTTTGGCACTTAAGATTTGGTCATTTAAATTTTGGAGGTCTAAATTTGCTTCATAGGAAGAACATGATAAAGGGAATTCCATTAATTGAAAAACCCAAGAGAGTTTGTGAAGGTTGCATACTAGGAAAGCAACATAGAGAATCCTTCCCAACAGGAAAATCCATATGAGAAAAAGCCCCATTGGAAATTGTTCATTCAGAAGTATGTGGTCCAATGCAGACACCTTCAATAGGTGGTAGTTTTTATTTTTTGACTTTCATAGATGATTATTCAAGGAAGGCATGGGTCTATTTTCTGAAATAGAAAACTGAAGTGTTTAATTTCTTTTGTCAATTCAATTCTTTAGCTGAAAAATAGAGTGGTTGTTTCATCAAAGTGCTGAGAATGGATAGAGGCGGTGAATACATATCAAAAGAGTTTTTAAATTTCTGCAAAGAACATGGAATACATAAACAGTTCACAACAAGATGCACACCTCAACAGAACAGTGTAGCTGAAAGAAAAAACAAAACCATAATGGAGATGGCTAGAAGTATGTTGAAAGCCAAGCATTTAACAAATGAGTTATGGGCTGAAGCTATGTCTTGTGCAACATATATCATGAATAGATGTCCAACAAAGAGTGTGATGAATATTATCCCTGAGGAAGCATGGATAGGTAAAAAGAACAGTGTGTCTCACATGAGAGTTTTTGGATGTTTCATATGCACATGTACCTGATCAGTTGAGAAGAAAACTTGACAATAAAGGAGAGAAATGTATTTTTGTTGGATATAGTGAAGAATCAGAGGCATATAAATTGTTTAATCCATCAACTAAGAAAGTTATAATTAGCAAGGATGTTCAATTTATTGAAGATGAAGCATGGGATGGAAGCAAAGAGAGTACAATCAATGTTACAGTCAATATCCCTCAAGATGAGAATGAAATTATAGTTCCAGCTAATGTACCTGCTGTCCCTATTCAACCTCAAGCAAGTGGTTAACAATTGACACCAACAAGTACTACAAGAGCAGCAACAAGAGGACTGAAAACGCCAACCACAGGAATAATTTCTAGCACAGGACCTTCAAGTCCACATTTTGTAGATTCGAGTGAATTATCAAATCCAACTTTGGCAAGCATGAGAAGACAAAAAATCACAATCATGAGTGATATTTATAATCAAAATGAAGGTGAGAACAATTCTCAATAGTTTACACTTTTTTCATTTTATTCACAAGCTGAATATCCAATTCATTCTGAAGATGCAATCAAGGAAGAAAAGTGGATAACAACAATGGATGATGAGATAGATTCAATTGAAAATAATCAGACATGGGAGTTGCAAAGTCTTCCAAAGGACAAAGATGTCATTGGTGTCAAATGGATTTATAAGACTAAATTGAATGCAAATGGAGAAGTGCAGAAGCACAAAGAAAGATTGGTGGTAAAGGTTTATGCACAACAACCTGGAATAGATTACAATGAAAATTTTGCACCAGTTGCATGTCTTGACACAGTCATAATTTTATTGGCTTTGGCAGCACATAATTGTTGGCTAGTTCACCAAATGGATGTTAAATCAACATTCCTCAATGGTTACCTAGAAGAGGATGTTTACAGTGAACAACCATCTGGATATGAGATATCAAGACAAGAAGATAAAGTCGACAAGCTGAAGAAGGCACTATATGGTCTGAAACAAGCCCGAAGAGCTTGGTATAGCAGAATAAACAACTATTTCACAAAGAATGGATTTACTAGATGTGAAAGTGAACCAACACTGTATACTAAAGTGAATGATGAAGGTAAAATCCTGATCATATGCCTGTATGTTGACTATTTAATTCTTACTGGAAATCTATCAATTGATTTTTTCAAAATAGAAATGATGAAAGAGTTTGAAATGACAGAGTTGGGTCTAATGAAGTACTTTCTAAGAATTGAGGTAACACAAAATGACAATGGAATTTTTATTTCTCAGTCTAAATATGCAAATGATGTTTTAAAGAGGTTTAATATGTTGAATTGTAAGTCAACACCTACTCCAATTGTGACTGGTCTGAAATTGAGCAAAGAAGACAAAGGATCAAAGATGAATTCAACTTTGTATAAATAACTAGTAGGAAGTTTAATGTATTTAATAGCCACAAGGCCTGACATCATGTAGGCAGTCAGTTTAATCTCCAGATTCATGGAAGCACCAAAAGAATCTCAATGGATGGCTGGAAAGAGAATTCAAAGACACATCAATGGAACTAATTTTTTTGGCATCCATTACACAAGAACATATGATTTTAAACTAACAGGTTTTACTGACAGTGATTGTGCTGGGAGTGTTGATGACAGGAAAAACACATCTGGCTATGTCTTTCACTTTGGCAGTGATGTAGTTGCATGGGCTTCAAAGAGTCAACCAATCATTACATTGTCATTAGCTGAAGCTGAGTATGTTGCAGCCACGAGTGCATCTTGCCAGATAGTGTGGATGAGATGAATACTGTAGGAAATTTAGAATGAGCAGACAAAGGCAACCAAGATTTTCTATGATAACAATTCAGCCATAGCTCTGTTGAAGAATCCTATATTCCATAAATGCAGCAAACACATTGATACACATTTTCATTACATCTGAGAGATGATTAGCAATGGAAAAATTGTATTGGAGTTCTGCAGATCAGAGGAGCAGCATGCATATATCTTCATGAAAGCACTAGGGATAGATTCTTTTTTTTTCAACGAACTAGACTTGGCGTCACGAATGGTGGAAGTTCTGTTCAAGGGGGAGTGTTGGAGTTTCAATCCACTCTCGCTTCTAATTCTTGCCCTTACTGCGCCCTCACGCCTCAATTTCAACTGCTCATGGTTTGGCGACCACTACCAGGCTATCGCGCCCACTCTCTCTCCTATTCGTGGCTTCACGGTCAAGCTCTCCACTGTCTACCACTTTACCACAGTCTTGCCTCTCACTATCGGCAGTTACACGGTGGTGGTCTTCATCACTTAGCTCGTTACCGTGGCTTAACCGCTAGTCACCTCGGGCATTGTGGTTAACTGCCAAGCAGCTGTTACCACACTCCCGCGGTCTTCCTTCCAACCACGTGCGGTACAACGATGACTACCATGGCTCTTCTCTCTGACCGTTCAATCCATTACCCCTCTACTTTGTTTTGATCGCTAACCGTCGGCAGTAACACGGTGCCCTTCATTCCCTATTCATTGACCATGTTTGGGCGGTTACTGTGACCACTGTGGTCTCTTTCTAAACCGCCATGGTACAATGGTGAACCATCTCTTGGCTGTGTGGATGGTTACCACATCCACCGTGGCTTCATCTTTTTCTTTGGCGGTTGAGCGGTTGTTTGAATTTTTTACGGCAGCAGTTTGTGCATTGTGCATTGGAAAATAGTTTGGATAAAAGACGTTTTATTTAATCCGATAGGAATTTTGTTTAATATGGTTGGGACGAATATTTTGCTGGCATTTTTAATTGTCATTTATTATTGACTGGACCATAAGCTTAAATACTGGTTTGTTTGTAATTTTTAAGAGAGTGAAGTTGAATCGAGATTTCTCTGAAGTAGCAAAGAATTTCAATGGTTGTTTTGTGTTGGAATATAATATTAATTTTTATTCTTCTGTATGTTTGTATTATTTCTTCCATTTCCTTCACGTGCAACTTAGGAATTTGACATCATTATATTTAAGCGGTTGCTCTGCATTATGTGTATTGCCTTCTAGCTTTAGGCATCTCACTTCCCTAAAATGTTTGCACTTAGATTATTGTTCAGGTTTGAAAAAGTTGTCATCAAACTTTGGACATCTCAAAAACTTGGAAGAGTTAGATTTGAGCCACTGTTCTGGGTTAGAAGAATGTCTATTAAGCTTTTGAGGTCTCACAAAGATGAAGAAGATGGTTTTGATAGGTTGTTCCATGAAGTTAAAAGAATCATTACCTCATAATATTTGAAGTTCTTCTATTATATTTGATTAAATATTATTTTCAAAGATTCACTCTTCAATTGTTATTTTGGGATGGCTTTCTAATTTTTTATAAAATTTGTATTAACACATGTAAGGTTTGTAATTTTAAGATGGCTTTTTGTTTTTGACTGATATTATTTTCTAGTATATTTAATTTATTTTAAAATTTACATTTACTTGTTCTTTTAATTTAATTAAAACTCATTTAAATTACAATTTTGCAGGATTTTTAGATAATGATTTATTACTATGAAAGAAAAATATTTCTTTATGTAAATATATGTCAATATAATAAATGCATATAAATAAAGTATAAAATAATTTTGATTAATTTAAAGAATTTGGGAAAGGCAAATGTGGAATCAGAGTTATTTTTGAAAATTAAATTTAAAAGAAATGCATACTTAGATTTTGATACAAGGATGGAATATGAATGTTTGATTTGAACAACCATTTTTCACAATATAGAAAATTAATCACCTCATGTCAAATCTGAAATTCTATGTGGGACAAACCATAGTTCAGGATTAATCTTGTACAAAAATATGATCTCTTGGGTACAATTCTAACTTCGTTGAGTGAATGTAGGTTGTTGTGATTCTTTTTCTTTGTTGGCTGTAAGGATTGACACTATTTAAAAATTCCTTAGAATAATTTCTTGAATTGCAAGGGCTCATGATCTCCTCAATCACCCCCCTTGAAAGAATAACTTTGCAACCTTGGCTAGGTGTCAGAAGATTGCAAGCAAGCAATGTCCTAAATGTGAATGTGAATTTTGATGCAAGCAGCGCTCCAAATCGAGATGTTCCTAGGAATCCTTATAATGTTTGAATGCTCTAGGATGATTCTTAGATGTATTTTAGCTTTCAAATTAATGATTTTAAATTCTAAGACAATGAATACTTTACCAAATATGTATAAAGTTGGCTCCTAATGACTAGTGGAAGGCGTGGGATTTGGTAAAATTTTTTTTTTTTAAATTTGAATTTTGGGACATATCCACATTATGTGCTAGTGCAAACTAGCATGTTATTTTCAAAACCAAAATATTTTGGTATAATAACAACACCATTTGGACCATGAGTTGAACAATTAAATGCCTTGCAAGTTTATAAAAAGTGTGTAAGAGAAATAATTAGAAGAGAAAAATTAAATAGATGGATGAAGTATCTCACAATTAGATATACATATATAGAGTAGAGGAAAAAACCTACCACCTAGATTAGTGACGAATGAGTCTACAAATAGGCATGTAACCCCACCAATCTAAATCTAGTGGGATGCGACCTCCATAAAACTCTAAGTGAGAGAGAACACCTTAGCAAGCTTAAATCCAAATATAGGAGTAATCCATATGAGGTGTATGCATAGGAATAGTCTACACTAACATGGACCCTTAAGAATAGGTTAGGTGGGCACAACAAAACTGGGTCCCAACAGATAGGCCTAATGAGGTACCAAAATACAATACAATCTCTCATAAAGCAAAGAAAGGGAGAAAATCCAAAGGGAAAATAATTCCCCCACAAAAGAGAGAAAAAATAAGAAGAGGAACAAAAGACCCCCCCCAACCCCACCCCCACCCCCACCCCCACAAAGATGATGCTTCTATTGAAGTAGACTACATCTAAGAAGAGTGTAGTGTAGAAAAATGTATCCCTTTACATTCTCACACTTAATTTGGGAATGATTGACACTAAAATGGACCTAATGTTGCCTTGATCTAGTGTTGTAATGTGTTACACATTCATATTAGATTTAGGGCTCTTTTTAGCTAAATTGATCTAATTTTTCCTTAATTTAGTGTTGTAAAGTCTATTCATTTACACCTTCACATTAAGTTTTGGGCCCTTGTAAACTACTTGGACTTAATTGTGCCTTATTTAAGGTGTTGTAAAGTATAATTTTACACTATCACACTAATCTAGGGTTTTATTAATTACAATTTGAGCTTCTTTATGTCGTATTTGGCCTTATCTTTCATCCACAAGCCTTAATTAATGCATCTTTCCGAGGATAATCTCGACACATATGTAATTACCAATCTCAATACAGTGATTTTGGATTGTATGGACCAGATTTAGTGATCTAGGACTCATACGCCACCTTGGGCATATGAGTCCCACCTAAGTTTTAGTGCTTCAATCCTAATTTCACATCAATCTATGCATTTCTTGAAAAATATGTCACAAAACCTAGCCTAATGGGACTCATATGCCACAACTAGCATATGAGTCCCATGTGGCTTAAACCTAAATTAAATTCAAATTCTTGGTAGGATTCTATTCTCCTAGATCTGATGTTAGCTTGTAGTGTTGTAATTTAAAGGAATTTGACATAAAAAAGTATAAATACAAGGTTGTTTCAAGAGAGCATTCCTAATAGAAATTTTGTGATTACAAGACTTCACAAGAGTATTCATGGACATTCAAGAGCATATTTAAAGTATTAATAGCTAGATTCTTCATTATTTGTTGCAACAATTCAAGATCCATCATCATGTCAAAGACATAGTGCATCAAGCATGTTGTTGAGCTACTGTTAATGATGCAACATTAAGATCCATTTGTAAGAATTTTTTCACATCCAATTTGAGATCAAGATCTACATTCTTCATTGCCACTTCATGTTTAGTTTGTAGATTCACATTACAAGAAATCATCAAAGGTATCATCAATTCATGTTTCATGTTTCATGTCCTTATTTCATTGTTTCATCATTTGTTTAACTATCTAAATGGGGTTTGACCAAGGAAAACCCCTATTCCCTAACAAAACAACACTTTTCTCTTTGTGTGTTTGCAGGTTTATAGATTAAAGAAAAAGTGGATTTGAAGCCTTCAAAAGTATGGGTATGTGTAGGATCATGATGGACTGAAAAATGGTGATATGATGGCCCTTGTGGCTGACGACTTTTTTTTACCCATAATTGATGAAACCAAAAGGGTTTCTAAAGGAGATTCTTAGCTTTCCACCAATAGGGTAAGTGCACCAAGATGGTTCCCAAAAAGGGGACTTAAGTGGACAGCTTTTTGCTGAAATTGGGAAATACTGACCTTGGATGTGAAATTGAGGATACTTAGACTGAAAATTTTGAGATGGAACAAAAAGAAGGATTCAAGTGCTCCAAGTCTACTTTCTAAACTACTAATTTATTTTGAAAATGATTGATATTAAGGGGTTCAAACGAGGGACATACACAAATTGGTGTTGTTTTTGTTAGAAAAACATAACATAGCAACTCTTGTACGACCCTCGTACGGTGAACTTTTTTTTAGTATTTTTAAAATCACAACAGTCAGAAGTTAGCTAGCAGTATGTAGTTGATGCAAGATTTTTTTGATAATTTTTTACAAATTTGTGAAGTGGACATATCCTAAAAATAGAATTTTGGTCATGCTACCCCTACAAATTTTGGAAACTAATTGATTTGTTTTTTTTTTAATTTTTTAATTTTGTAGAATGGAGTCTAGTTTCTAAAAATGTAATTTATTTGAAAAATTGATGAATGGTTAATTTATAATGAAAAAAATACCAAACACTGCTTTTTGGCAGAAAAAAGACATACAGATAAAATAAATTATGGATGAAAGACTTAACATTTTCAGAACATGAAAAAAATTACATCATTGGATAGCTAAGAGATAACCCAACATTACCCATGTGCTCGATTTTTTTGATATTGAACCACGTGCAATCCTAACGGTGAGCACGAACTCGATTATGAGAAATATGGTGGATTTCTTAAGAACACATCTCTAGTCATTGGGAATGCCCTCCAAACCTTTGGGTTGGAATTCCAAGGCAATACCAAGCTTAAAGTTTGGTAATTCTCAAAGCAAGATATAACGCGAGCGCATTATAACGCGAGCGCGTTATAACGCGCTCTCGTTATAACGTGCGCGCGTTATTTCTCTTTTTACATGGTTTTTGCTTCTGCGGGGAACATGTCTACTAATCCATAATGCAAACGTGTTATAACGTGCTCGCATTATTTCTTACTTTATGTTAAATGATAATATATTTATGTATGCTGATATATTTTTATGTACATGTATGTATTTATGCTTGTATGGATGTAAGATTATATGTACAAATGTTTTATGCTTGTATGTATGCATTTATGTATGTCTTTAGATGAAGGGAGAGTTTAGAGAGAGTCTAGAGAGATGGAGAGGGGGTCGAAGTGAGAGTTTAAGAGAGAGGGAGTGGGAGAAAAGGGGTTGGATTGAGGGGGACTTAGCTAGGTAGGGTGGGAGGGATAGAGGGAGGGAGAGAGAGAGAGGGGGGGTGGTCAGAGAGAGAATTGATGGAGAGGGAGAGAGAGAGGGGGTGGGAGAGAGAGAATTGAGGGAGAGGGAGAGAGAGAGAGACAAAGAGAAAGAGAGGGTTATGTAGGTAGGGTGCGAAAGGGAGAGACTTGAGAGTGTGAGGGGGGTGAGAGGGAGAGACTTGAGAGATAGGTAGTGAGAGGGAGTGTGAGAGAGAGGGAGTGAGAGAGGGTGGTAGGGATTGATTGAACGAGAGGTACATGCAGAAAGAGGGAGACGGTAGATAGAGACAATTAGAGAGGGTGGGTGGGAGGGAGGGAGGGAGGGAGAGGTGAGATGTATAGATAGAGAGAAAGTGATAGGGGTTGAGGGATTAGGATGGAGGACCTATAGGGTTGATGGTTTCTAGGGTAGTAGGGTTTAAGGTTTGAGGGTTGATCGAATAGGTTTGATGGTAGAGGGTATTTGGTTGAGGGTATAGGGTAGAAGATTTTAGGTTTAAGCGTTTAGGGTTGAAGGATTTGGGGTTAAGGGTTTAGGGTTAAGGGTTTACTTGGTTGAGGGTAGAGGGTTTAGGGTATAGTTTTGAGAGTATATGGTTGAAGGATTAGGTTCAGGGTCCAATGTAAGGGGTAGAGGGTTGAGGGTTGAGTGTTTAATGTATAGGGTAAAGGGTAGAGGGTTTAAGGGTTGAGGGTTGAAGATTGAGGGTTTAAGGTATAAGGTCGAGGGATTAGGGTTGAGGGTCCAATATATAGGGTAGAGGTTATAGGGGTTGAGAGATTAAGGGTTGACGGATTAGGGTTTAGGGTAGAGAGTATTGGGTTGATGGTAGAGGTTAGAGGGTAGAGGGTAAAGGGTTTAATAGTTTAGGGTTTAAGGGGTTAGGGTTGAGGGTCGAGGGTTTAGGGTTGAGTGTTTAAGGGTTTAAGAGTTGAGTGTTTAAGGGTCAAGAGGGTTGAGGGATTAGGGTAGAGAGTTTACAAAGTGGGTTTGAGGGTTGGGGGATTAGGGTTGAGGGTAGAGGGTATAGGATTGGCGGTAGAGGGTAGAGGGTTTATGGGTTAGGGTTTAAGGGTTTAGGGATGAGGGATTAATAGGTTATAGAGTAGAGGTTATAGGAGTTG
>VCHN02003540.1:0-13924 GCA_007115665.2 Sequoiadendron giganteum
AAATAAATAAATTTATTTAATTACATGTGACATGGATTTTAGAAGCTTCCATAATTAAATATTTATAATAATTAATTTAAAATTAAGTGAAGGATGAGTTAGAAGAATATTCCATTATTTGAATATAAAAATTCAAACTTAGAATAATATGATAATTAATATAAATAAACTATGAAATTTATTTAATTTAATTAAAAGGAAGCTAAAAATAATTAAATGAACTTATTTATTTAATTAATCTAGAAGTTATAAAAATGAACAATATAAATAAATAATTAAATTTATTTATATGTAGATGGCTTTAGAATATTAATTAAATAATCCATATTTAATTAATTAATAGATTTTGCAATGACCATTTTTAGATGTATACAGATTATATTATATTTTGTGTGAGGCCATTATTCTCCATATAATTATAAAATTGAGTATTAATCAGTTATATCAAAATAAATAACATCAAATAAAATGATCCAATAATATTTATAGTTGGAATTAGTTTGCTAAAGTACATTGACATACGATAAAAAATCTGCATTCTCCTCCTCTCAAACTATGCTATGGGATTTATTTTCTTAACGTAATGGAAGAAAATATGAGGAAATGCAATCTAATATTTATTATTCATGTATTTTATCTAAAGACTAAATTAGATGTTACTTCTATATATTTAGTCATATGCAGCATAAAAGTGACAAAAGGATATGTATGCTATAAAAATAGAATATGAGAATGGACATGAAGACATATAAAAAAGGATAAAATATGGCATAAAATGGAATGTTAATCACTCTCATCAATGATAATTTTTATTCATCATTACAATTTTCTAAAAAGAATGTTTCTTTTGGAGATTTTATTCAATAATTAGATTAAATTGTTATATTAGAAATATCAAGGGTTATCAATATATGTAGGGATTAGGAAGAAGAATTGGTAGTAAATTTGGAATGATATCATTTTAAGACAATGATATGCATGCTTCCATGAGTTTGTTTGAAATCTATTGTTCAAGATATAGTTGCATTCCTTTTTGACTCTCTAACCAAGGTTTAAGGTAGTAGTCCTAGTATGAATCTTGGTTACATGTCCATGGTCACAAAAATTTAAATCAAACTTATTTTTTATGTTGTAACTTATTTCTTTAATATTTTTGATAAAGTAAGCAACATTTATAGGGTGTTGTACCCTTCACACAGAAAGCCCAACTGGCCAAAAAGGAAGCTATTTCATACAGAACATGAACTAGGATAAAACAAATAGAGACAACTAACCAACAACTATGGATCAACCAACAGAGATTAAACCACCCCAACACCAATAAGATATAAGAAATAGTTTTCTTATTTCATGTTCTCAATGCCAATAAGAAATAGTTTTCAACAATTTAGCCAATTGAATTAGTTCTATTTGTAATTATTGGCCAATTTAAGAGAACATATTATTTTAAATAATGTTTTGATATTAAATTTATTCATTTTAACTAGATATTAAAAGGGATCCTCCTCCTAGGTTTTGCAGAGCCTAAAGTGTAAAGGAGAAAATGTTAAATTCTTCCCCTGTTTGCTAGTGAACCTTTTGAAAAATTTGAGCATAAGAATTGACTATCCTTAAGATAGTTTCAAGAACCAATTGGAATTCTCAAAAAACCAACACAATCATTTATTACAAAATATCATTGTGCAACTTGATAACCAATGCACATAACTTACCTTGTTGGCTCATGTTAGGTACACATCTTGTTAGTTAGAATTATCCTGATTTACCATCAATGATATTTGACCAATACTCCTTTTAAACTTTCAATGATCTTCAATGGTCCTAGTTCATTCATAGTTATTATCTTTTTCTAAGAAACATAAAACACATTATAAAATTAGTTGTCCTAAAGTTATGTATACTTCATTGCTTTTCTCATACCAATTTAAATTTGTTCTTCTCATGTTGCTTACACATATTCCTAACAGGTTTTCTTATTCACATTTAGTAACACATTTACTACAATAATCATTTAAAAGAGTTATTGGGTAAAATTACAAAGCTATGTCACATTTTATTAAGAAAATAACCAACATTGATCCAACTTTTAAACTTGAATCACAAAAAAGTGGCAAATACGTTTTGAATTTTGAAATGATGTAAACTAATAAAATGTGTATTTTTAGCATACTTTATGTTTGTATTTTTTTGAAAACATTAAAAAAATTATTTGAATTTAGTTTTTCATACATTTACACTATAATTTTGTTGCTAAAAAATTGCTAAAAGATGAGGTTACATGAGACATCAATATTTATATAGTAATTTTATTTTATTTTCCTTCCATTTTTTGTGTGCATTTATAACTTGAAATTTTAAAGTGCATGGATATAATTTTTTTTCAATTTTGACAAATATGTATTTTTTAAACAATATTAAAATGTGTGTATTAAAAAATATAATTTTTCATTTGACATCAACTTTCATTTTAACTATTTATCTAAAATAGAAAACAAATTATACCATCTTGATATAGATTCTTTTATCTAGTGCATCATGTTTTTTTCAAATAAGTTTTCATATTTTTCTTCACATGGTAATCAACCTAATATTTTTGTGTTGATAACCTACTTTTATAAAAAATAAAATAAAAAATATAAGAATAGTTAAACTATTAAAATATGTGTATTTTTTAAAACTACACTTATGGATCTACAAAAGGGTACTTTTATATTTTTTAAAACATGTTATTTGCATGACTAGGAGTTGTTGAAACATCAATTTTTTAAATATTTTTTTTCAATAAATTGGCTTCAAAGTAGTGATACATCTGCATTTATCTAGAAATTTTAGTTGGAAAAGTTGTGGACATATCTAACCTAGCTATAATTAATCTCACTAGATCATATGTCTAAATAAAATTGTTTTATAGTTAGAAATACTTAAATTCAGTTGTGTTAATAAGTTGGTCGAAATTGTGACACAACTTTGTGTTTTTACCCTATTTGAATACTTAGAACATTAAGCATGTAGTTCAATATAACAATTGATGGTCTCCTATACCTTCAGAGCCTGAATATATAAGTTTCTCAATTATACACACTCATTTTAACATAATGTTCTAATAGAATTAAAAGAGGAAGAGATTTTCCTAATTTATTTGTCCATGATTCCAATGCTATATAATATTTAAATAATATTGGTCAAGGCATCAAATGATTTACTTATTTAGCATAATTGAACCTATCAAGATTCAAAAAAGTTATAGTGGGGTTGGGCCTCACAAGAATTATGTAGGGACTCTTGGAGGTCATAAATTTTGACTCAAATGTCTAATTGAGGTTAAATTTTATGTGGAGGAATGCCTCAAAGAGTTGAATCCAACCCCAATAAAACATGAGCATATTGAGACACATTTTTAGGGTCATGTTCAATCTTCTACGGCCTCAAAATGAAGTTTTTTATATTTCCCAATAGTTTCCAAATTGTAGGTTTTAATATTTTCAATTTATTTATGCAATTAATTTTTTTTAATTTACAATTAGTTTTACTTAAGTTATACTAAAATAATTGGAAAGTTTCATAGCCAAATGAGTACATGTATGTAGTAACACTAAAAATAGGTAGATTTTTAGGAGGGAATTTTACTAGTTAAGGGATTTTTTTTAGTTTGAGACAACAAAATGGAAATAAAAATGAAATTCTTTTGTAATTGATTTTTTTGTTTGTGAATAATAAAGATGATTAGCATAATCTAAATCCTTGTATGCATCATCATTTTTTTTTTTAAAAAAATTGGATGCTGAATGTATCTCTAATAGAATTGACCATTAGGTCAACCACAATATATTTATCCTTAATAGTCATGTTTTTTATTTTCAAGTCATAATGGTGAGTGCATTTAATCAGTAGATTTAGGCATTGCAATAATATTTAAAATGATTTTATCTAGTCTGATCCATTTTACTATTTTGTTGGCCTACCAATGGTATCCACATTGGTAATTATTTTGTTAAACTCTATCAAACTAAAGCACCATACATATGTGTCAATTATGTTTCAACATACTATGATTTTTTGGGGGGTTAAACTCCTTTGATTTTAGAATTCATGGATTCTACATGAAATGTCATTGGAACTGTTGGAACCTTCAATTTTTGGAAAAATTTGAAGGTGCCATGTAAAAAAATTTAATACAACACTAAGAAAATTCAATTGTAAAATCAACATCAGGAGCATATTTTGAAAAATCATAACTTTGGATATGTTCATTTTCATGCTAAAACACCTTATCTAGATATTTATCTAACATAAGGGAGTGTGCACGTCAGTTTTAAGCTTCCCACGATATGATTTGACAAAGTTTCAAAGCGACAAGTTGAAGGGTTCTGCGAAGGTTTGTTGTTCACACAGTAAAATCTGTTAAAGTAACCATCTTTGGAGAATAATACTAAGTGACTGAAATATCACCATGAAAAACCAATTGGTTCCCTGAATTCTCCTCATGAAAGTGTATTTCTATGCAAATTTTTAGGGTTGTAGCACCTAATTTGGTATTTTTCCAAAGCCAAAACCAAACTGATTTTGCATAGTTTTGACACTGGCATTTCTGGAAAATTCTCATAGGAAGCAACTTTGACATCTCTTATTTTGTAAAAGAAGAAGATTGATAAAAAAATATTGTGCACACATGTTCATGGATCCCAAATGAACCAATCCCCCAAGTTGTGGCTTCACAAGAGAAGATTTGGTATTTTTTCAAAAGAGCAGGTTGGCATGTGTCAGTTGAGTTTGACAAGTGGCAATTTTCAGAAAATGCTAAACAAGAAACTTTGAATGTTGATAGTTTGTAATCCTGATGACTCCACACAAATCCTTATTATAAACATGATTCCCTATTATAAATTAACATTCTGGTGCATTTTCATGGGTTTTGGAGATCAATTTTACAAAGAAATTTCGGAAGCTACTTGACTCATTTTATCATAGTAAGAGAAGTCAAAAGGAAAATCATGATGACTACCTTGGCATAAGTTTAGGATGCATTTTTCAAATCACCTACTTCCCACATGTTGAGTAATTGTTGTTGATGCATAATTCTTTGGAAGATACATCAGGTCTTGAATGTTAAATACATGTGACCTTGTATGAATTATTGTGCAATCCCAACACAATGATGGTAGCTTTTACAAGAAATTCATTTGTTAAAGAAGTTTCAATTTAAAGGAAAATTGTTAATGTATATAATAAGTGAGAAGAAGACTTACCATCACTAAGAAAGTATAATGACTATTTGAAGGAGGTCAAGAATGTGATATTCAAATTGGTGAAGAGAAAAAATGTTCTAACCATCAAAGAGAAGTTTGTGAAGCATCAAAGAAGATTTAAACAACTACTTGAAACTATTTTATGAAGGAAATAGATTTAGGAAACTAGAGAGCGATAATGGTGATCATGCCAAAATAAAACTAGGAATTAATTTTTGGCAAGAAGAAGATTTAGAAGTGAATACGAAGTTTGGTGATAACCATTGTAAGTTACTTGCAAACATGTGATCTCTCAAGGAACAAATTAGTCTTGTGTAGAGCGTATTCAAGATAGATCTGATGAATAAGGGAAATCACTTTTGTCAATATTTTGGAAGGATACCAATTGTGGTTTCCTTGGGTTGGTGTTGAGAATAGTTCTCAAGTTGATATTAATAAAAATATTGACATGGTCACTACACGGAGAAGAGAACAGGAGAAGTCTTATGCAACATATTTTCCTTAGCACAAGGATAGTTTCCGCTTGTAGTAAAAATGTATCAAATTTTTTTAAGGGAATTATATTTTGGCTTCGATGCCCAAACTTCATTACATTCAACTTGAACACATTATGAAGAAACTTGGTGATCCCGCCCAAATTAATACCTAAATTTGGAGCATCAAATAAAATCCCTAAACAGGAAGAGAATTAGTAAATGAAAATGACACGATAAGGAGATAATAGATGTCATGCAGAAAGAGGCACTTCACAGCATTTAGCACAATAGAAGTATGCATGATGATCGTTACTGCTAAACCTACAGACAATGTGGATTCCACTCGAAGTTGAAAAACTCCTCTATATCATTTGAAGATTTGCGAGAGCATTGTCTTTTAGTCCACTTTGTGAGGAATCATTGTCAAGATATAAACTCCATGAATAGATACTTGAGGGTCAATTTTGTGTTTTCTTCTGAAAGATGTTTGGGGGAATCTATCAATAATATAGTGAACTAAATACCTGCAAAATTATGGTCGCATATTTTTTTCTTCTCCAAAATGATATAAATGGGTCACACCATGAATTGGATTCCTAGAGAAGGCACATAAATTACATACCGAGATGCATTGGAGAAGTGTGATCTCATGGGCCGAAGTCGTTGCAAATTTTGGCACGGTTATGGTGTGATAGGGAAATGACAAGAGGAATTTCTTTTAAATACCCTAAACAACTGCCACCTCATGGTTCACTATGATTGAAATACATTTGTTGTGATAGAAGTGTACTCTTGTGGACAATAATGTTTATAGAAGAAGCGTAAAATTGTTTTATTATAAAAAACTCATGAAGCTCTCAATCATCTACAAATTTTAGACATTTAATTTGTGGATGCCCATAGGAAGAAGCAGTGAAAATGTAAGAATAAAAGCATGAAAAACAAGGAAAATGACTCCACACAAAATTGCATTAAATTTTTTGAGGAGCATGATTATGTGGAGTTTCTACCACCTCAAGACAATCAAGTGAATAATTTTGAACGTGGGATAATAAGTCCAGATGTAGAGATGGGAAGGTCTGAAATACCAAGTAGTAAACCCTAAAACCGGCACATCAGAGCAAAAACCCTTAATGCATCTATAGGATCAAGCTACTCGGAGAAAAAATTTCAAGTCACACTGACTATGTAAAGTCATACCGATGGAAACATATGGGAAAAATAGTTGACATCGGCAAAAGAATTTTGAAGTGCCCCGATGGAGTAAAGTCCCCTCGATAGCCATGTAAAAATTCATCAGGATAATTGAAAATCATCGATAGGATACAATTCATTATCTCTATGATCACCCTATAATGATAAAACGTGAATAAAATTTTACCTGCACAAAATATGGTCGATACTTTGTAGAGATTTAATAATATACAAATTATTTCCCCGTGAAGATTCTAATAAAACATTTGGATGTGGGTAAGAGACCTAAACAAAATATTTATTTAATGATTAAAGTGGAAATGTGATGAAATGATAAAATAGGCACAATTATAAATATTTCCATTAAGAGGTAAAAGGTTTTACCAAGAGAATTAATTGGGAAGAAGATCAAGGAAAGGGTAATTATTTTTTTCAAAGAATACTTTTTAGAAAGTCAAATACTTTCACTAAGGGAATTAATTCAATTAGGAAGTTTTACCCAGAAGAATATTTTTGTAGTCCCTTTGATAAATCAATTATGGTGAATATTTTGAAGATAATATCACTTTTAGGGAAAATGAATTTCACCAATGGAATAAAATATTGAGTGTGAAGTCCATGGAGTGAGTAATTATTTTTACTCAAAGAGGCATTTTGTTTTCAAGTAAATGTGTGTATGAACGAGAAATGCAAAAATATAAAAAGTGGAAATTTATAGAAATAACCAACCACAACATGAATGAAATATTATTTTAGTGGATGCAAAGCGAAATTATGAAATATTTCATCGGGAAGTAACACACCTTTCACCGAAGTAATTAAATAAGAAAAATAGGTAATTAATTTTACCTAAAAGATTTATTGGTGGAAGTACAAAAGTTGTTTGAAGGATAATTGCTGAAATTGATTTTTCATGAAGATTCAAAGATAGAGAATAAAGATTAAAGTATTTAATTTTCCAATGACAACTAATTAAACAAATGAAGGGACATAACCCTAAAAATATGTAATGTATATATACGATGAAAACATATCATCGAAAAGGGGCGGTAGAATTAGAATTAGGAGTCGGGTAGGAGATATACACAAATTATATAGTGGAGACCATGATGCATGTATGAAATTTTGAGGAAATCAATGAAAGATCTCTGATTTTGTGGCATCATACTGGTATCAATTGTTTGTTGAATTAATTGAATATATTATCAAGTTGTTTTCGAGGTTGATATTTCTTTGTTATTTAAATTGATAGGTATGTGCAGGATCATGATGGGCCAAAAAGTTGCAATATGATGGGTATGTGGCTGATGACTTTTTTTTACCCAAAATTTATTAAACGAAAAGGGTTTTTAAAGGAGATTCTCAAATTTCCACCAATATAAATTATTCTTTACTTTGAATTTAATAAATAATTATTATTCATTTTCTATTGAATTACAACTAAAGTCCTTATTTCTAGCTTGATTGAAAAACATCTATAGCTTTCAAACGGTCTCATATTTTTTGAATCCAAAACATGCGTCACATTCTATGATTCACATACTATAAGCTTAAAAAAGAAAAAATTGAATTTCATGAAGTTTTGACCAAGTTAAGGTGGTTAGAAATATGGGTCTTTATATTTTTTAAAAGTTGTTATAAAAAAATTATAATTAATTATTTACTTGAAAAAAATTACAAAAAAATATGCATCACATCGGGACATGAGTCCTCTACTTCTATCTAAAATATTATAAAAATATATTATCATTTTAATGTGGTTAGGGTGGTCAGACAAAGACCCACTTCTTATTTTTTCCTTGAAATTTAAGTACTACTATATTGAAATTTCAAATTTTCACCAAATAGATTTTATTTTTTTGTAAATAAACCTATTAATTTAGAAACTATATTAAATTTTCTACAAATTCTATTCTTACATATTTTTGAAATAATATCGATAAATTATTCAAATTTTTATGTCAAGTTTCCTAACTCTGATTTTTCTAAATTATTTGCCACTTAAGGGCCTGTTTTTTGCATGATGATCCTGCACATACCCTGATATATCAAGTATATACTTAGTTTATCAATGCACATTTGTTGTACTTGTTTGATATGATTAATTGGTTCTTTCAAGTAAAGATTACATCTTTCTAATCATTCACAGTAATTTGGAAGTGTCATTTGGATCACTAAGAAGAACCTGGTAATTACATCCTTGCAAGTTTATATAAGTTATAAACCAATATTAGTATGCAAATAGTTAGAGTTTTTTCCAAATATCAACCACTCATCTTTGACTTTCATTTGACTCTGCTTTTCCCAACAAGGCACTAGTCTCACCCATTATTTATTTAGTTTTATCATACCAAATCCAAATTTCACATCTATTAATTGAACATAATAATTTTCACCTCAATATTTACACCCACCTAGGTTTAGTAGAGCCTAAAGAGTAGAAGGTTCAAATACATTGATTGGCCTTGTATGTTAGCCAAAACGTGTCAAGAGCTTGGCAACCTCTTGTGGGTCAAACTTGCATTTTTGAGACCTCACAAGCACCTACAATCAATATTTAATTTACATCATTTTTTCACAAGATGTAATTAGGGATGCTATTCTTAAAACTAGTGGTTTCAAACTTTGTGCTAAAATTTTGATGAGTTTATAGTTATATTTCATAGGGTTAATGGATTTTATAATTATATTTTATGATCTACGTTACATTAACCTTCATGGAGGTTTCCTATGGAAATTTATATGGTTAAACAATGCACTACTATTTTCAAATTCTTTATTATTTTCCTTTTAGTTCATTTTATAATATAAACTGAGAAATTGAAAAATATTGTTAGGGTACTTACCCACTATGTTGAAAACCTAATACTTACATTAACCCCCTTTATTATTTTGATCTAGATCCTTGTTGCTCAAGTGGTTGTAGATTCAACCTTGGTAAAAAAAATCTCTTTTCTCTCTTTGTTTATCAATGCTTGATAATGACTTAATTTTTAGCTATAATGAGCTTATACTTATGCTAATATCATGCATTTATTTCCTGGGGGGGGTGGGTGCATAAGAAATTAATTCCTTTGTTGATGCAACTAGATGATAAGTCTTATCTCTTTTACATTGTTTTCTAAGTAATTGAGAAATAATATGAGATTTTCTTCATTATTTTTCTAATTATGTATGTGGAAATAAAATTTGCACACCAACAATATTTTAGGATCTTGAACTAGATTTGCAAGATAATACATGGAAAAATCATGTTGATACTATTCTTGTGTCAATATGCAAATGCACTACCAAAATTTGAAAAAATAATATTTTAAAATTACTTGCAATAAAGAATGAAAATATGAAGCAATCAAATAATTCCATATTTGGATTGATATCAAGTTGGAAAAATCATCTTTAAATTCTTGTAAAATTTGTCTTTAGAACATAAAAAAATCATGTGAAAATTGTAGGATTTCCATTTTCACGTGGATAAGTTTTGTCGAAAATATCTATTTGAAAGTCAAATTTTTGTAAACTTAGTTTCTGAAAGGTGGAAAATTGTTTTTATTTCCTTCTTAGGGTTTAGGACCTAGAAGGACAATTTTCGCTAACTTTCACTCAAGAACAAACCCTTGAGATATCAATGCAAAATAGACAAAGATCTTGCAAGAGGGTTGTTCTAGGGGCTGAAAATGATCTAATAAGGGGTTTACCACCAATTTTAAACTTGGAAAAGATAATGAAATGCAAGATGTAATACTAAACCCTAATTGAATGTACTGCATTGTAAAATGACCAATAAAAGTAAATGAAACAACACAAAAAACTATAGAAAGGAATATGTTCACCTAGGAATCTAGAAATGATTGAGTGGAGCTCTAAAACACCAGAAATTCTACTTTTAATTTTGAGTGGTACTCATTCACCAAGCTGGGTGAATTAGTCTAGAATATGGGTTTCTATACTAGAACTAGGAATCATTCGCTAGAGGTGGCGAATCAATCTAGTTGGGCTTTTCTAAAGCTTCAAAGGTTGATCTTTCTCTTCTCTATTTTCTTTGTCCTTTCAGAGTGATTTTCAGATCTGAAACCCTGATATGCAATCTATAGGTGATCTCCAATGTTCTCCATGACTTGATGAAAAATTTGATAACTTTGAGCTCTTGAAAACTTTTCTCCAGTCTTGCTCTTTAGGAAATCTGGAACCTAGACCTACAAATCACACACAATGGAGTGTGAATTGTTTTTTGGGTTAGTGAATAGGGGTTCGCCTTGGTCAAACCCCTTGTTAGAAATTAAACCTTGAAATAGAATGAAGAATGATAAATGAACAACATGTCTTGAATTTTGCTTGAAGGTGATAGATCTTAAATGTAATGATTGCTTGAATCATAAACCCTACATCACAATTGTTATCTCAAAACCAAACATGATGCAAGAAGTCCTTTACATGATGCTTGATGCTTGAATGATGCTTTAAAATGCTTGATAATCTTCCCTTGGATGATCTTGTGAATTCTAGAATTCTTGTTAGATTGCTAGGTGAAAATATAAGTGAAATAACCTTCTATTTATACTCAATGATGGAAGAATTCTTGAAATTACAACACTACAAGTCGACATCAGATCTAGGAGAATAAAATCCTGTCAAAAATTTGAATTAATTTTGATTTTGGGCCATGTTGGTTAATTTTTTAGAACCAAACTTAATCTCAATCCCTACTTATGAATTTTCCAGGACTCGGTTATTAGCAAGGTTGAGGATTGGCCAACGAATGAGTAAAAATCTACAAGACTCTTACTCCTACACTTTGGGCTCTGTTAGACCCAGGAGGGTAATCCCACAATGTAAACTTAGGAATTCACATGACTACACTTGAATGCATTGACAATAATAGATGCTTCTCATAGAATCGCTCAATAACACAATACATCAAATAAGTTGGTAGTTCATTTATTAATATCTTATCTTAGGAGAATGAGAGGACAAAACTCAAAACAAACCAACTAAAATGGTATGGGTGCTGGCAAGAAGTTGAGTCCACTTTTTGGCCAAAAAGTGGAAGTGTTTTCCCTGATTTTCAGAGTTTGACACATTTGACCATAAAATTTCAAGCACTTAGAGATGAAATCTTCGAACAAGTCACTGATCATAAAATGTAGTACTCAAAGTCTAGTTTCCAAATATGTAATTTATTTCAATACCCACATTGTACAAAATGAGTTTCAATAGGCTTTTGTAAAAACCACTATTTCAAAGTCATTTTTTTTTACCATACCATGCACGTGTATGACATCCATATTTTGATTTAAATTATCATATTTTTCTAAATCCTTTTGGGAAAAGACTTGTGACTCACTGAAGCATGCCTTGGATATTTTTTTGTAATTTTTTATTGAATATGTGTTTTTTTTTTGTTAATTTTTTATTAGACATATTTGTCGTTTAGAAAAATCATCGTGTATGACATGCATAAAATGACCTAAAGTTATCATTTTTGCATTTTTTTTTAAAATTGAAAAGAATTGTCTAAATTTTTCCCTTGTGCAATCTGTTTGTCAAAATATTATGTTGATCAAAAGTTGTTAAAAAAGTAAAAAACACTGATATTTAAAGTTTATGGACCAATTTCATCAGAAATTAATTAAAAAATAGAAAAAAAATCCAATTGTAAAAAAAATTACATATTTGGAATCTGCATTGTCTCATCTAAAATGGGTTTTAATTTCGTCGAATTTTTTTACAGAAAAAGGCGTCAGCCATATGCCCAAACTCAGTATTTTTTTGTGACATTGCTAGGACATTCAACTTATAGGTCAAACCAGGTCCAAAGCTTAGGTTCGGGTCCCCAAGCCTTTTCCCGAATCGAAAAACAAAGCAAAAACCCAACCAAAAATTAAAATTTTAAAAAATGGGATCCCGTTTCATTAGAAATAAATAAATTATGATTTTAAGAAATGGGATCCCGTATTTTAAAAAGCGGGATCCCATTTTGAAAATGAGATCCCGTTTCTTAAAATCATAAAAAATATATTTTTTAAGAATTTAAGAAATGGGATCCCATTTTCAAAACGGGATCCCGCTTTTTAAAATACGGGATTCCGTAGTTTAAAAAGCGGGATCTCGTTTCTTAAAATCATGAATTTTTTTATGAATTTAAAAAACGGGATCCCGTTTTGACTTTCGTAAATTCATAAAAAAAAATAAAAAATTATTGAAACAGGATCCCGTTTTTGGCTCGGGGTCTCGAACCTAAACGGGATCCTGTTTTTTGCAAGCGAATTTCATTTTTTTGCCTAAGGCAAAAAATTCCACGTTTCGTGGACTCATCTTTTTGCTTCTACCCGTATCCATTTGAGAGTATATAAAATTAGGGTGATTAGTTATTGAATCAACCAGGAAACTGAACCATGAACACTTTACACGGACCAGTGCCCTTATCCAAATATGGAGTCAATATCAACTTATGTAACTTGATAACAACCTAAAAAATAGCACATATAGTTCTAAGAAATTTTGCATTACAACATTCCTTTATAAAAATCATGATCATTATTGCTTATAACTATCCTAGCACCCAATTCTTACAAGTTATTTATCGCACCTGAGCACTTACACTAATTCATTGAACTAATAAGCATGAATGAAATTAAAAATCTATTGAGAAATAATAGAGACAAAAAAAATAATCCTTGATTTCTTTCATTCATAACTTATAAAACTAACAGAAGGAGATATAATAACCATGAAATTGGTATTACCCTATATTGTATTTGCTATACTGTTATCAAAATTACATACATGATAATAAACTTTGAACTTAAGACAAAAGAAAAAAAACAAGTTATGTATTGCTATTATAGCTTTCTGTGTAACTCAATTTTCAACCAAACCCTTTGCTTCCAGCTCTAAATTCTCTCTTACAGAGATGAAAGAGAAAAACAAGCCTCAGGCCAGGAAGCACACCTGTCAAAACCTCATTGGACAGTTGTAAAAATATTCCTTATTCAGTTACACTCGAGC
>VCHN02003224.1:0-14673 GCA_007115665.2 Sequoiadendron giganteum
TAAATGTGTTGCCAAAAAGTGTATACCTTGACACTTTTCACTCATTTGGACCTTGGCCTATGATCTCGAACCCTTTTTAACCCATTTTTACCCATTTCCAAGCCTTTTGATGAAGTGTTATAGAGTGTTGTAAAATATTTTCATGCTCTCCTAGGCTTTTCATCACCTAATCAACACTTTATTATGCCAAAATGACCCCTTAATACACATACATATCCTATCTTAGTGAGTTTTCATGAGAAAATCCTGACAACCAACAATAATAACATATTAATTATTGATAAACACTTAAAAATGCCCAGGTGGACTAGGTTGCCACCTGGGTGATCTAGTCCCATGTGGCATAAAATCTGAATTAAACTTAATTTATGTTAGGATTTTGGCCTCTAAAACCCTAAGGTCAATCAATATGAGGTTATTTCAAACAAATTAGGGCATAACCTGTATAAATAAGCTCTAAAACCCTAATTCCTCATTATGCATCATCCATTTTCATCTCTCCTCTCAATCTATCTTCTCTCTCTCCCGCCTTCTTCCTCTCAAGCCAACTAGGGTTTCACATTCCAAGTCAACAAGGCACCATTGCTGAAGCATTCAAGAATTGATTATTGTAGTAACACAAGGTCTATCATCAAGGCAAGGTAAACTACAACACTCCTTTGTTTCATTATTTCATCTCTTTGGTTTAATTACTCAAAAGGGGCTTGACAAAGGCAAGCCCCCATACTCTAACAATCAACAAGTTTCCCTCTTTGTGTGATTTGCAGGTCTTGTAGGTAGATTTGGCAAGGAATCAAGGTGGAAGAGTCATCAAAAAGTTTTCCAAGCTCTCTACGGTTGAAGAAACCCTATTTGAAGCTTGGAGAACACTCACAGATCATATTCTACATTTTCAAGATCGGATACCTCGAGGAGCAGAAAGTGCAGACTGAGGGCTTCCATTTCCAATCTTTGATATTCATAAATTCAAAAGAGGAATAAGTCACCAACAATGGTGACCTAGTCCCTCTGAACCTTCCTTTAAAATATTTTGATAGATTTGTATACCGTTTTGGTCGAAACGGGATGTAGACTAGTTTTCCAGAATTTGCCTAAAAAAGGACTAGGTCACCCAACTTGGCACAAGTGTCCCTTTCGGCATAAACATCAATTCCAGTAGCATTTCCAGCTCCTACAAGATTCCAAATGCGCACCTCATTCACCTTTAACCCTCTATTTTAGTTTAATGTACATTTATTAGGTTGTTTTGTATATATCTACATATCTCATGTGTTTTCCAGCACTTATATTCCTATAGTTTGTATCTAATAGTTAGTTTCTATTTTTAGTTCATTACATTTAGATAGATAAATTTCACACAAATTCCAAAACCTCTTTCTTTGAATGAACACCAAAACAACAAAACCATTAGGTGAAAGAGAGCTACATTCACCAAAAAGTTAGCTTCTAAGGTGAAAAACCCTAGAAGCTCATTGGGAATTCCCCTTTCCCTTCTTTTCTTTTTGTTTTTGGTGGTTCAAGGAGAATATATTTTATTTTATTGTGACATCATCATAGGTCACTTACATGCTTGCTTGGTGTCCTTCAAAATTTTTGATAGTTATAAAGCTATTTCGCCAAGGTTCTAAGTGATGAAAACATGATCCTCGCACTTCAACATAATACCTAGAGTTATTTTTAAACACTATTATTCCTTACGAACATTCAAATATAAAAAGGTTAATGCATGTAATATAGAATGGTTATGAGTTTTAAAGTTGTCATTATGCATTACATGATCACTTTGATACATCAAACTAAGTTTCTATTCACATATTTGAACTTTAATAAGAAAGAGTAAAATTTATAGATCAATTATGTAAGATAAATATTTAGATATTTGGTGAATGGTTTCGCTACACTTGTAGGCATATATTCATTTGTATAAAATTAGAGATAAGTACCCATGTAAGGTATATGCATATAGAAATTGAACAAAAAGGTGGGTAAAACCACCTTTTTGTCTAGATAACATATAATGTGAGTGCATTAAAATACACTAACATTATGGCTTAGTAGTGATTGAGCCTAGGCTTAGTCACTAGCAAGCTATAATACAAGCAAATTATTACATGCTCACATTTTGTGATCCATAAATAGAAACAAATAGCTTTATTGAGCCCATTTTTACTATTGATTCCCAAACATGATATAGAAATAATGTCAGCATGCTTAATGCACCTATGCTATCTATTCCTTTACAAATTAACAACCCTCAATTTTTTTAAACCTTTATCAATCAACCCAAACGGTTGGAGTTACATGCTAACATGCAAACATGTATTTGTTACAAAATATAGAAAATAAACTCAATTTCCAACATGCTCTCTATTAGGAAAGTAATTTTTTGCATATTGACCTAAAAAAAATCCGTGATGAATTATAGCTCTAGTATATCTTTATAAAAATGTTTTTTTTTTCTAAAATCCATAAATATTAACGTTCCCATCTTAAATGTATTTTTCTAATATCTTTCATTTTTAATGAAAAATCTATGTATAGTGTTTTTGGTCTCTTTTTATTTGATCATCCATATTTTGACAGAACACATATTTTACATTCTAGAATATATTGTATACACATTAACAATATTTTTGATGAATACATGTGTCTATTAATTATTTAAATAAAAATATAATACACAAATTCACAAGAAAAAAGGACATAAGGTCACTCCCTAAAGTCACACAACTAGTGCCCGATAAGATAGCATAACATAGAAAAAAAAGCCGCTAAGCGGTGAGAGCAGTGCTAGTATAGGAAAAGGAGGGTTCCGATCCTCCAATTTACCCCATACATTAGTGAGGTCTGGGTGACATTAGGCACATACCACCCATCTTAAACCTTATCTTCTTCATCTTTATCTTTATTTTGAGCTAGATAAATAGCCAGAGCTAGCCAAGGGAGCCATTTGGAAGACTCCATCTAGCCCCACTAGTCATCACCCACCCCTCGAGAGCCACCTAGAGGCAACACCTCTGGGTAGAGGCAAATAAGAACAATGTTGTGATGAACTTCCCTTGCCAAAAAAGTGGCAACAAGGACCCTTGGATCTAGGAGACCACAAACATCAAGAAGATCTGATTGAACTGGTAGCCATGAGGTAGAGAATGACCATGGGAAGTAGAGTTGTTTGGTGGCACTCTAACCATGGTGCACATGTCATTATCCCAATGACCCAACACCTCCTAATGGTTGCTTGAACCTAAATCTAGAGCAACACATTGGAACAAATAATATCATTTATGTCCTTCCATAAGGAAAACAAAATATCCACCCTGAAATGATAGTAGACTTGGGTATACTTGAAATGCAAGGCCAATCCTCCAAAAGAACCATATGCTAGGAAAAGGGTGAATGAAATCCAACTCCAAAGTTGTTGAGCACAGTGAAAAACTTAGAAGAGGTACTTAAAAGTCTCTCGTTAGCTGCAAAATAGACAACAAGAATTTGTAAAACCCATATGTCAAAGGCGAGAGCCCATAGGCAAGCCTTGGAAATAATACACCAAGAAAAATGGGCAAGCTTTGGCTTAATAACACCCAACCATATGTTATGAAACTGATTAACAAGATTTAATTTTTAATGTTTGTAGACATGCAAAAATAACAATCATGCATCATACAAATTAACATTCATTTCAGCTATTAATCAATTAAAGCAATTTATTGATTAATTTCCTAAGGTTCATTAAATAAATCAAATTATTTAATCTTTATGTTCTTCTCATTTGATTTAATAAATCAAATTGATTTAATCAAATGTCACCTCCTAATATCATCCAAGTTAATTAATCTACATTTTATTAACTTCTAATCATGATTATCATTCTCTAGCTTTTGACTCAACTAGAGTCAAATCCAAACTCTTAACTAACCCACCCACTTGCACCAATAAATCATTTATTTGATTTATAATTCCTCTAATTACATTCAAAATGGCATCAAAATGGAATATTCTTCCAATTTGAATCTTCCCCCCAAAAGGGACTTGTCCCTTCCAACAAGGTTTTAAATGCTATTTGCACAAGTCAACATAGCATTTATTACACCTTTCATCCCCCCAAAACATGTCAAGTCTTTCAAATTCAAATTTGAAAGTGGCACATTGGCCAAGACTTGCACATTCCTCACCCTCTCATAGCTTGACAAGTGTCATCTTGTCATTTGCTTATGAATGATCCCACATTCATCAAACTCTCTAAATCTCTCAACCTTGAATCTATAAATGCAAAGCATTTCAACACAAATCAACACAACACACAACTCATGCTCATTGTAAGGTTACTCTCCACTTGTGAGAACTGATCTTGCTTATCATCACACCATTTGCTTAGCAATATTTTCTGATTGCAAGGCAATATTTTCTGATTGCAAGGTCACTCTCTTCATTGGAGAGGATATCTTGCTCATCATTTGGCATTTTTCTTATCAAGGATTGGGAAAGGGCAACTTCCTACAACACTAAGTTGCACCAATCTACTATGGGATAGGAATGATTCATGTTTTATGCATTGTTCTTATTAGTTGCATTGTTTAACATGATTCTATATTTCATAGGGATGTTTAAGTTTGCTAATTTAAACTAACTTTTGTGCTAACAGCATAAAATGGTTTAGGTTGATCTTGCAGATTTTGACATCTACAAAATGGTGCTAGAAGGAGGGCATCCTCACACATCTATTTCAAATCTTTCAAATTGGGTATCAATTTGCATCATGCTTGTCCAAACTAACAATTTGTTGTTTGCAATTTGATTAGAGAAATACATCATTTAGAGATTTCTATAGGTATTTGTCTTTATCATAAAGAATCATATTTATTATGGTTGTCATAGTATCCCTGGTCAATATCATGGTTTAGTAGTAAGCTGTTCGCTTTAAGAGTTGCAAAGATCTGTCACTCCCTTTATCATATTTTATGCTAATTATGTTTTCGAATGACCTGATGAAGAGATATATTGTACTCTAGATTTATATATGCATATGAAAAGAAAATCAAATACAAAGTACATAAATGACTACTATCTCTTTGACAATGATATGGTATTCTCCATCATATACTTTCTGACTTCTTTTTAACTTTCAAATCACGTATCTGAGCAATCTTTAGGATTTTGGTGAGATATCGTCTGAGTTTTATGTCCTAAGTATTGAATAATCTTGTAATCATTCTCAACTGTTTCTTGAAGCATGTTGAGATTTATCTACTCCCTATTGCTATCTGTATTAAATGGCAAAGTTATTACTAGCCTGACTGAATCAAATAGCATCCGCATAGGAGATAATTCCTATAGCTGAAGCAAGTACTTTTAAAATGTTATTGCTTTCTGCTAAAGCAATTGGATTCTAGGTAATCGATGCCTGAGCCTGTCTTTTTTTTACCTGTCTCTTATTACAAATCTCTCTGTGTGGTGCGAATGAGAAAATGTTCTTAGCTTCGCAGAATCCTTCTGAGAGGGTTATTATAGCCAGTTGGTTTCTTATCAGATGAGAGCGTAGAAATAGAATAAGTTTATTTGTCTCCCTGAATACTCGATCTACCTGTTGATTCACAACCTATTTGATGTTATTGTAAAGCCAGTAAGTTATATGCTGCACATCTGCAAAGTCTCCTTTAGCATTGTCATTTTGTATTTATAAAGACTGTATGCAGTTCACACGTATAAGAACCATTGATCTATCACAACCCTGCAATAAGAACATTATATTTCTAATCATTTTGAAATTCGCTCTGAATAGCTCATGTAGGGATTCAAAATACTTACTCTCACAAAAGCAATCATGAAAATGCATCCTTATTAGAGTAGCTCCTCCACCTGAATATGATGAGGCACAATCCTAGTCTTCTTGTTGTCCCTTGTAACGTTACCAGCTAGCTCAAGAGCCTCTGCAACAAGATATTCAAGGATGATTGCAAGGTAAATAGGTGCACCCGCACCCACACGCTCAACATATTTTTCCTGCCTTAGAACTCCTTGAGACGACCTTCTTTCCCTCAATAGATTTCCCTCTGCAACCGCTAGATTGCACATCCCCTTTGATGTAACTGTTGGCACAAATTTTGAATCTCTACAGTAGCACGCTGAGGACAAACTCGATAGGAATGTGAATGATGCTTCTATCAAGTCTTTGATGATTATCTTTAGTTTATATTCAGGATATATGGATGATTGAGCTGAAATGCTGAAAGATAAAAATATTTAGACTGTTACCATTCATAATATTTAATCTTTTGGGTGCTTAGTTTCCTTTTACTTCTTGTCGCCTTCCATTACAAAGTCTTTTTAATGGTGATTAAATGCATTGGGTGGGACAGTGACATCTTCTGTTAGCTATTCAAATAAGCTTTGAATCCCAACGCCATCTTGGGACAGTGGTGTATGACTTAAGATTTGTGTTCGGTCTTCTCTTAATCAGTTTTATTTTCTTCAGATTCACACGAGAATAGTTCTGACCTCTGGGCGCGAACAATATCATTAATGTCAGTCAAGGGGAACTTGCAACCAATCTAAGGCCTTAAATTTTTGCCAAAAAGGCCATAACTTCTCTCAACTTAATTCAATATTCGAAACAGCTCCGCATGCAGCCGCAACAAGCTAAGTCTTTTACATGTTTCTTTTTGCTCTGTCACTAGAAGTTCAGATTCTGTCTTGATAGTTGGATCGATGATTAACATCCTTGGTAGTTGACAGAAGTAATACCTCCTTTGACTAATGTGTTGTGCTCATGACATATCTCGAGTTTAGAGAATTTAGTCGTGCTATCATTAAAGAACATCTTATCACAAGTTGGTGTTTACCTACTTGAGTTACCATGAAACTGACTACAACATCGATAATTTTCTGTAGAATCTAATGAGGCTGACATGAGATCAGATAGTGCAAGGAAGTACACTTGTAGTTGGCTGTGCACATCATTCATTAAATTCATAGCTCTTTTTTGTTTGATGTGGGCTCGAAGTAGATATTTTGAATTTCTTGGTAAAAGCAAAATGGGGGGAATGTATTTACTCATGGGCTGAAATTGAATTGCATTTACTCTTGGAATTGATTGCTGCTATCTCTAGCCTAAGTAGGTAATGTGTTGTCAAATGGATTCAATTTCTTATGATATGATAACATATATGTATTGGCTTCTCTTGTCTTGAACTTTGTCGCTGTCTTAGGTTGTTGACTGCCAATGTCCTACAGAATTTTAAGTCTAGTTCAATTATTATTTATTGATAATAGTGGTTAATGCGCTTGTTCATGATTGATAATAGTGGTTGGGCAATTCAAAAGAAATGGGGTCTATTGTGAATTGGGATATATAAGTCATTATGTAGTTTCCCATGATCCATCAAGTCACTCACTGCTGTCATTTATTAATATGAGTCAAAGTAAACAACAAATTTTATGGGCTGATCATCATTAATAGCATTGGTAGGAATCGTAAGGGAGATTATAAAATTAGAAGTCCTTAGATTCAAGTCTATACTTTAAAATTCTATCTTTTATATTCTCTTTGACAACGTTAATGTCATTGAAAGTGGGGCTTGGTATTGTCTTCATGAGGGGTTCATCTCTTGCAGATTTTGACTTTCTTTATTGTTGAAAAAGGGGGAGAGAGGATTTTCATTAATTTTGGCTTTTGGCATAATGTTCCTTTTTTTATGCGATATAATCTTACGGGTGAGGAATAATATTATCAATTGGTGGATGGGGAGTGATCAAAATTCCTTGTATTAACATACTTCTAAAAGTTTGGTATGATAGATATTGGGGCCTAACAATCATCTATTTTCAAATAGACTCTACATAATAGAGGTTGACATCAAAGCTGAACATCGGAAATCAAGAAGGCAAACAAATGAGAGTTGAAGATTCTTTTTGAAATCAAAACTTGAAGAAAAGCATTTTTTAATGCTTGTTGTAACAATCTAGAATGTTCATTTTGTACTCTCGTTTTCTGTTTTAGACCAACGTACATTTCAATTTGGGTTTAAAATTAATCACTTGACTTGATTTCTTCAATTGGGATAAAATTGAACCTTAGAAACACTTACTAAATTTCAATTTGGACTTAAAATTGAACAAGGCAAACTTCACATTTCAATTGGTGCTTCTAAAACGAACTCATCATTGCTTTGAGGTATAAAATGAACAAGTGTCTTTCATGTCTTGTAATTTTTTCACAAATTAACATCATTGAAATGCGTATGCACTTCTCTCACGCTTCACAGCTATCTTGAGAATCAAAAGTATTTTGGTGGTATTAACTTGTGAAAAAGATTGCCTCCACACTTCGATTTGGGATCTAAAAATTGAACAAAACATGTGAGTGTGAGCATGACATATTGCGGAGGTTTTCCCCTTTGTTTTTCAACGAAGGTTGTGTGAACAACGGGATATGTTAGCTCGCTTTTGTTTATCTTAGAGGGCCTGCCTTGTGGGAAAAAGTAATCACCCAAGGGAACGACCCAACCGGGAACACGCTAAAGCCAAGCGACTTCCACCCGGGATATAAGTGTGGATATTGGAACAAAGGCCAATATCACGAGGATTATTCTGACGAGATGGACAGCAATGGACTCTCGCCGATGTTGGATAATCCCCCATGAACGGAATGCCCGAATTAGAACCCCTTGTTTAGAAATTGGCCAAAACCTTATCTATCTTGTTGGTGCAAAAGGTCATGTCCTTTGAAGCTGCCCCACATAACATGCGGTCTTGTTGTGGAAATGGAAAGTATGCCATGGGAGATTCATGGGTACTAATGCTTGGCTGACCTGAATAAGTGAGTGTCATGGAGGGGAGCCAGTGTGGTCAAGCATTTAGCCATTCGCACAAGATATGCGCAGCTGGATTTATCCAAGTGGGAACCCAACAAGGTATTGTCTCATCAACCTAGGAGTGTGAAAGTTCTTGGAAAAAACACATTGCTTGATCTTCAAAACATTGAAAAATGAACATTCACATGAGCCTCAAATTTCAAACACCTTGGAGGAAACAAATACCTTTGACGAATTTAAGCACTCTTGCTTTCCCTAGGGATCATATCCTTAGAGGTTTCTAAGTGTTTGAATTCTATCATCATTTGTTTTCACTAAGGATAAACCTAGGAAACTTTTGCCCTAATTTCTTTGATTTCCACATAATGGACATTGTGGGATGAAAATGAAAGCAGGACATTAGACATTCAGTTTGAAAACATAATCAAGCAAGTGACTTTGGTAAAAAGGATTCACTAAGACAAGATAAAAGACAAAATTGATTACACATGTGTTTTCTAACATGATCAAAATCCCAAAAATCGAAGTTCAAAAAGCTTAGTGTGAAAGCTAGTGAGGAGCATCTTGAGATCCTGAATTGTTTGAAAGGTTTACTTTCCTCTCATAGGAAATAAAGCGTGTCCTTCAACACCGAGGTCTTGTAAGCAGAAGTGTTATTCTAGGTCAAGTCTAGGATCAAATCCAATCACTTTCATCCATCTCTCAACCATCAAAATCAATCAAAAGTCACCTCACCAACAACTCTTGGAAACTTTGTAAACATCTTTTATGCTAAACTTTTAGGCGAAATTAAATCACTTTGTTTGACTTAACACAACTAGTCAAACCATCATCCTATACACGAGTTCTCTCTTGGATAATACAACTTCCTAGGGTTTACGAGTTCATCTTGTTTGGCTTAACACACCTAGCCAAATTATCAAATCATCACCTCATTTGACTTGACACACTTAGTCAAACTACCATCTTGTAGGAGTTCACTCTTGGATAACACAACTTCCTAGAGTTTTACGATTACATTCATCACATTTTGTTTGACTTAACACACCTAGTCAAACCATCAATCCAATCACGAATCAGTCAAATCAAAGTCCTAAAAGTTTAGCATTTCCTTCAAAGTTTCTTTAAGAGTTCCATTCATCCATATCACTCATCTTTCGTTATCTCATCCTCATCATCACTTTGATCCTTCAATTATCCTAGTTCTTTGCTTCTTTGAACCTAAGGTTTAGACCGATTTAAAGGATTAGAGGTTCATCTCTTACATTCTTGAAAATTGATCTTCATTTTATGGTTCAAACTCGATCTCAACACAAGAGGGACATGGAATATAAATTTGATCCATCCATCATGAGCAATTTGATTCAACCAAACTATCCAAGCCTTGCAATACCATTTGATTTCCAAAGCTTGTACAATGCATACATGGGAGCATTATCTCATACAAACATCAATGGTACAACAAATATGAGCATACCCAATCCAAATTTTGGAACACCTTTCCCAATGATAGATTTAAATCTAAGTCCAAATTTGCAAATCTATCAACCAAACACTCAATGCATGAGTTTTCCAAACAACATCATCCCACCAAATCCATACATACCAAGTGCAAATTTACCAAACATGACCATTTCAAATCCACACTTGGTAAACTTTGGGGTCGACATGTTTGCAAATCCCCCTAATGTTGTTCAAAATCCTAGCAATATATTGGCAACTCCATATGTTGATTCAAGTCAAGGTAACAACATGCAAAATCAAAGTTACCTAAATCCAAGCAATATGATTCCCAACCACAACAATGTTCAATTTCAATCTATCATGCCAAATCAAAACATCATACCAAATCATCCCATTTTGCCATCGATATCGCAACAACAGATGGCAACTATCCAAGCAACCCCAACAATCAACACCATTCCCATTCCACCACCACCACCGCCACCACCAAAATACAACATGACCAATTCATTCTCCATCATGTTACAAGCTACACAAGAAGCTTCCCGCAAAAAGGCACTCCAAGCCCAACAAGCTACACAGCTAGTTGCTCAGCAAGCACAAGCGGCTCAAGTAGCCCAACAAGCGCAAGCGCAAGCAGAATTCTACGCACTATTGCAATCAATCCAAGAAGAAGTAGCACAACAAAGAGCCCAACAAAAAGCATTGTTGGCACAAAAACAACATGATGAACAACAAGCGTTGTTGGCTCAGCAACAAACGCAGGCCTTACCCGCTCAACAAAGCTTGCAATAGATTCCCACCGCAATTGTTGAAAACAATGATCAAGAGCTATCCATCAATGAACACATTGAAGATGTTCCCATCTCATTCAATGATCAAATCATCACACACCAAAAGCCACTTTTCAATCATGATCAAAACTCACCAACGATGCCCAACAATGATCCAATCCACGAAACATTAACATCATTTGATCCTATGTTTGAGAACATTGACAATCCCTCCACCAAAATTGTTGAAAACAATGATCAAAATCAATCCATCAATGAGCACATTGAAGATATGTCTACCTCATCCATTGATCAAATCGTCGTTCATCAAGAGCCACTTTTTAGTGATCTATTTCAAGATGTGTTAACATTATTTGATCCCATTGACATAAACCAAGATCCATCCACCAATGATCATGTTGGCAATGTCTCTACATCACCTAATGAGTCAGAGGACATATTTCAAGAACATATTCCAAAGCATGATCAAAATCTTCCATCAAGGTCTAGCAATGTTCCTTCCCAAGACATATTGACATCCTTTGACCTCATGGTTACAAATATTGAAGGAATCCCTAGCTCAACATTTGATCCAAATCCACTAAAAGCTCAAGAGAATATTGAGCCACTTCCCAATGACGATGTCCAAGAACCCCTTGTAGACAATCCATCCTTTGAAATTGACCCATGTCAAGAACTTGATCAAAAGCATGGCGAAAGCAATTCCAGAATTAGTCAAAATCAAAAATTTGTATCTCCGAGATACTACAATGATCTAATGGGCACTCTTTTATCTATACAAGATGCCGCAAATGATGATCATATCCACATAGGACATACTCCTCCATCTACCAATGAGATGCTTTCTTTGGATGGACACACAGATGATCTTCATTCAAAACAAGAGTCTCATACTCTTGAAATCATTACTGGGAAACAAGAGTCTCCTACTCTTAAAATTTGTACACATGATCAAGATGTAGACAAATGCAGAGACATATCAGAAATGGATCATGAAGAAGGCTTGTACATAAGTCATGAATCAAAAACATCCTATGAAGTGAGTCATGAGGAAGACTTTTGTGTAGACAGCGAAGCATCAACACTTCTTGAAGAAGCACTACGATCTGATATGTCACAAGATCAAGTTGAAGATATCAATCAGGCATTCATCCCACATGTGGAGGATCCTATCACTTATAAAGTTGGATCACTCACCTTTTTAAAAGCTAGCTATCTCATCAATAAAGAAGCTGACACATTTGAAGGTTCACCACAGAGCAGAAAAAGAGAAACACCTTGTTTCCAAGGGAAATCATATCCTTTTGCAAATAAAATGTTTCAACAAATGAATTATCAAGGCAGAGGATTAGGCCTACAGGAACAGGGTATCCTAGAACCAGTGCAGATTTTTGGCAATCCTAAGCATCAAGGCCTTGGTTACTCAACAATCAAGGGATCTCAACATATTGGTAATATTATCACCATATTGGGGGCAACTTCGTCTCGAGCAAACATCAACATAGGGAGCACGAAGAATCCTTATGATGAAACTGATGCCAATACTACAACCCGCCATGTCACGAATCTTCATCCACCTATCACCCCATCCACGAATTGGGACCAACGTCAAAAGAAAGATTTGAATCAAATGATGAAGCACGAAGGACAAATAAAATACAAGTGGATACCAAAGAATACAAAGAATGACTATCCCTATCAAACTCCATCAGTCAAAGAAACTATGGGGCAAAATAAAAATGGGGCAGGTATCCATCAAAGATTTCCACAAAAGCAAAATAAAGCTTCTCAAGCAACATACAAAGTGTATCAAGCAGTTGGTCCAAATTCCATGCACACTTCCATATCCACCCATTATTGTTCATCTTCCCAAGTTTGGAGAGTCAAAGGCTCCAAACTGTCAACCAATCCATCTTTTATCCCTAAACACACTCCATCCACGCCTCCACGCATGATATCCAATTCTCACATTGACCATGTGTTGGCAACGACCCTTCATCATAAGGATTCAGAAGGCACCCTATCGCGATGTGTGCACAAAGACAGAGTTAAGTCCATTATCAGCAAAGCAGAACAGATTTCTCAAAAGTTGCATTCAAGTGCAAATATCTTGGCAAAGCAACTTCTTCAAATAGGATACCGATGGCACGTTATGACAGAAGCATCAACATCAGCACCACCAGGTGGTTCAACATCAGCTTAAAATCTCTCAGAAAATACAAAAAAATCAGAAAAATGTCCTGAAAAAATGGTCACCTTGATGAAAACTTGGCAAACAGGCATCTTGGTGACAACAAAAAAAATCATAAAAATATAAAAATATAAAAATCCAAAAAAATCAGAAAAAGGATTGAAAACAGTAAAGAAAAAAATCGTCCTCCAGCGAAAACCATTTCGGTGGCGCTTTGGACAAGTACCATGATGAAAACCTGGCAAACAGGCGTCATGTGTAGAATCGAGCATCTACGTGTGCCAGTTCAGGAGAAAGCATCTTATCGCATCCATTATAAGGCCATCATTTGAGCTGTATCATTCATTCACCCATGACCTATTTATCCAACCCATTTTTATCCATCTGCATCCAAGGTCCAAGTTACCTTGATCTTGATAAAATTTTGGAGCACACTTTACGCTTGCTTATGGTAAAAATCTTGACATGGGTCATTTTCATTGATCTTATCCTACCCAACGCTATATGAGCCTTGAAGCATTATCCGAATGAGCGTTCCTCTATTCGAACACCTTATCTTATCGCAAGATGATCCATATCCATTCATATCCAAGAATCTACCCATGGTCGTTCAAACATTGCTAGACACTGGGGGCAGATATTTGCATCTTGTTTCGAGAATAAATCTTGATGTATATCATCCAACTTATGAAGTGATCCAAACATTGGAAAATGTGAAATCAACTTGGTCAAATCAATTTGTGAACCAAAATCCAAATCACTAGCCCATGACATATTTTGACAAGAAGACGTTCCTCATCGAATATCAATCCAAGCAATCCATATGAGTCGCATCTAGTGCGCACATCAGCATCACATCAAATCATCAAAGCTATTTTGTTCCAAATCAAGCTTCATCTTGATCAATCGAATCCAATCAATCATCACCTTGTTGACTTAACACACTTAGTCAAACTATCATCTTGTGCACGAGTTTACTTTAGGATAACACAACTTCCTTGGGTTTACAAGTTCATTATCATCACTCTATTTGGCTTAACACACTTAGCCAAATTATCAAATCAATAATCACCTTGTTTGGCTTAACACACCTAGCCAAATTATCCTTTTTGTACAAATTTATTCTGGGATAACACAACTTCCTAGAATTTACAAGTGCATTATCACTTTCGTTTGACTTAACACACTTTGTCAAACTATCCATCCATCAATCTAATTGATCAACGTTAAGCTTGGTTTTCAACAAAATCCCAAGAGAGAGCACTGATATCATCACATATCCATATCCAAATTGTCAGAATCATGCGAAAAAAGCCAAAAAAATTCAGAAAAACTCATCAAAAAATCCATCAAAAATTTCAAAAACATCTAGAAAATTCATCAGAAAATCCAAAAACATCCAAATCTTTCAAAA
>VCHN02003149.1:0-14879 GCA_007115665.2 Sequoiadendron giganteum
TATATATTAATATATTACATATATTATATATTAATATTATTATTATTAAGGTATATATTATATATATTATATCTAGTATATATAAATTATATTATATATTAATATGTATGCATAGGGGAAGCTCCAAATCTTATACAATAAATAACAGATATCCGTTATAGATAGATATTCATTATTTTTAGCTTTATACCAATCAAATAATATGTATGCATAGGGTAAGCTTCAAATCATATACACTAAGTAACAAATATCCATTATAAATGAACATCCATTTGTGTTTAATTTTTATAAACCAAATAATACATAAAACCAATATTATGTATTATTAATATATAATAAATGTATTATATATATATATATATATATATATATATATATAATATCTTATATATATACTTAATATAATACATATATTATATATTAATATATCATAATATATTGTATATAACATATATTTTATACTAAATAGTATATAAATAATATATTATATATTATATATCTTATACTCTCTCGCTCTCTAGCTCTGGCACTACTAGGTCTCCCACTCTCTCTCACACACACTCTCTCTCTCATCCTCCTCTCTCTCTTTCCCTCTCTCCTCCTCCTCTCTCTCTCTCTTTGTCCCTCCTCTCTCCCTCCCCTCTCTCCCTCCTCCTGTCTCTCTCTCAAGTCTCTTCCACTCCCTATCTCTCTCAGGTCACTCCCACTCCCTATCTCTCCCTCTCTCTTTATTAGGTCTCTCCCACTCCCCCCCGCTCTCTCTCAAGTATCTCTCTCTCTCTTGGGTCTCTCACTCCCTCTATACCTACCACCCTAAACCCTAAACTCTCTCTTAGTCCCTCTCTCCCCCTCTCAAGTCTCTCCCTCCATCTATTCCTCCCACTCCCTCTCTCTAAGGTCTCTCCCTTGGGAACCCTACCTAGATAACTCTCTCTCTCTTTGTCTTTGTCTTTGTCTTTGTCTCTCTCTCTCTCTCTCTGGTTTCTCCCACTCCTCTCTCAAGTCTCTCCCACTCCCCCTACTCTCTCTTTATCTCACTATATATTATAATATTAGATATAATATATATTATGTATTAAATATATTATATAATATATTACATAATATTGATATAATATATAATATATACTATATAAAATGTATGTAGTATATAGTATATAATATAATAATATAATACATAAAATAATAATATAATAATATAATATATAAAGTAATAATATAATGTATAATATTATAATATATAAAATAATAATATAATAATATAATACATAATATGTAATATATAATATATATAATATATTAGAATATTAGTATATATTAATATATTATATATTATGAATTATAAATAATACAAGTAACAAATATCTATTTGAGATGGATATCTACTTCAAACAAATATCCATTTTTTCTCACAAAATTAGTAGGCTCGAGATTTGGCTTGGGATTCGGTTCAGGATAGCCAAACCTGAAAAGTCAACTCAAAAAATGTGTTTACAATTTATTTTGTTTTCTAAAGTTCGTCTTTGTGGCTGACGACTTTTTTTATCTGAATTTGATGAAACAAAAAGGGTTTATAGAAAAAAAATTGTCAGCTTTCAACCAATATAAGATATGCCTTATTTTGAATTTAATAAATAATTATTATTGATTTTCTACATACATTATGACTAAAGTCTTGATTGATAGGCTGATTGAAAAACTTCTATAATTTTCAAACTATTTCACATTTTTTGAATCTAAAAGATGCGTCATATTATATGCTTCGCATGCTATAGGATAAAAAAATGAATTTCATAAATTTTTGACCAAGTTATGGTGGTCAGAAAAACATGTTTTAATAATTTTGAAATGTTCTAATAAAAAAATCATAACTAATTATTTACATGCAAAAAAATTACAAATTTTTTTTTGGCACATCGAGGCATGTGGCCTCTACATATATTGAAAGTTTCAAAAAAAAAATATTATTTTTTTCTTGTACTTAGGGTGGTTAGACATGCACTTGATTTTTATATATTTTTTTGAAAATTTAGTACCACTACATTGAAATTTCAAATTTTCGTAAAATAGATTTACTTTTTTCCAAAAAAGGACTAGTAATCTAGAAACTACATTCAATTTTCTACAAGTTTTGTTCTTACATATTTTTCAAATTATGTTAATAACCTATTCAAATTTTTATGTCAAGTTGCCTAAATTTGGTTTTTGAAATTTCATTGCCACTTAGGGGCCTATTTTGGACCCCCATGATCTTACACTGACCCAAAATCTGATATACTATGCCCAAGTTATGCCAAAAAAAAAAAATAGCTCCTTTAGTACAAACACTCTAGGGTAGGGGCTTTAGTTGGTGGCTCATTAGTGGATGGTGGGACATGAAAATCAACTTAGTTAGCATTCAATTATTTTGAGAGCCATTATTATGGGACTATTGACACACTAACTAAAATATACATGCCAATTTTGTTTCCTTTGCACCATTTTTTTTACTTGAAAATTATAGGCCAAATTAAATGTCAAATCATTAATGGATGGTGGGATATGAAAATATTACCCCTTATTTAAATTATGTGTAAAGCATAGGTGTCCAAAGTGATAGCTTTATTTTTGTACAACTAAGATTAATTAAAAATAATTGAAGATATGTTGCATATAGAGTATTCATTTCTTGTGTAACTAGTCATTGGCTACATAAAAAGTGAAGAGTAGTCACCAACAAGTGCAAATTAGTTCCAAAATAATTGATGGCTTATTGTGCAACAAGTCTTTAGTTACTATATATGTATTCTATATTTGTTGCATAACTTCCCCTCACTACACAAGTGTTATTCAATTGTTACTTAAGTACTCTTGAATTACATAAGAAGTGAAGAGTAGTTCCCCAACAAGTGAAGAGTATTTATGCAAAAATTAGAGATTTATTGTGCACCTAGTCTTTATTTTTGCATAACTAGTCTAAAATTTATGTGAAAATGCCCCACTTTTTTTTAATTACTATTTAGGTGTTTCATAAATATTTTGTTGCATGACAAGTCAAGAAAATTTTTACAATAAATTGAACATAAGTTACAAATAAAAAGTTAAAGTTAATCATATATGTAGCCAACACTAGCATATATCAATATGTATAACCAATTCAAGCTTCATGTACTACAATATTGATATAATGACATCATTTAAATCATATAATACAATATATGATGTTACATGCATACCGCTATCAATGCATATGACTTCGATTTAGCACTAGTTTGAGCTTATGGGTCAAAATTATTAAGGATAATTATATAAATATGACTTCTCATGCATCTTTTCATGATTCATGCAAGACACAAATGAAACAATATGCTTTACACTACCTAGAAAACCATCTATAGCACTATCAAGGATTAATATCATTTGATAAAATACATGAAATGATATCCCAAACTCTAGACGAGGAGCTAGATTCACAAATATTAAATACCATTGTGGGGAAACTAAAGGAATTTTTAGATATAATACTTCACTTATAATGAAATAGTATTTTTTTGCATAACAAATGAAGGCTTTTGCACTATTAGAAGTATGTTACAACCTCATATTTGTTTAGTAGTACTCATTATTTTTAATAACAAATTATAATTCACTACAAGCACTTTGTATTGTTAATCCATCCATTGAGAAAACTCATTTCTTCTTTCCAATTCACGGATTGAAAATATGGTTATAAAGCTTCCTCAATGGAATTTCCTTTGGCTAGGCTAGCATGAAAAAATGGTATAAAGAAAACTAATGAAGATGATAGGAAGTGAATAGAGGACCTTTGAGAGAAGAGTACATTGTATATTCTCAAACCTTACTTTGTTCTTCTATAGGAATCAACTCCCACTTGTGAACCATACCCACCACAAAATAATTTACTAATTAACTTTGCTCTATATGCAATATTAAATATTATTTTTTTGCATACTCTTCTAACATGTTGTATTACATAACTAGGTATATTTCACATTTTTCCTAGAATAATCTTCCTAGCATCATCATGCTAACCCAAAAAGATAATTTTTTTGTAGCTCAACTAGAAGATGTTCCACTAATTGAGGAAGGTTTGTAACCATGTACATCTTATGGCCTTCATAGAGACTTATTTCTTCTATCCTTAGGAAAACATGGATAGCTTGTTGTACACTCTCTAATGAAAGATACAAAAATGATAAATTGATAGGTATTTATCGAAGCAATAACTCCTAGACGATAGGGGTCATTGATTCTACACTTTCTAGAACATAAATAAACATCAAAGAGAGAATGGTTGAGCTAATTATTGATTTCATTCCCTCTCTCTTATTATCAACTTTCATTTATCTTCTAAAAATAATATAATAAAAAATGCCATCCTTAAGGAACTATTACTTTGAAGAGAGTGTTTGGTAGGATATAATTCAATCTTTCTTGAGGATCAAAGAAAAAAATCTCTATGAAGGTGGTAATATGTACATGGTTAAATCCTTCCTTAATTAGTGGAATCTCCTTTAGTTGAGCTACAAAAGTGATATTGAGTTGAGCATGATGATTCTAGGAAGGAAAAAATAGACAAAAATATGGAATCTACACAATGATGCAATTTAATAATAGGCTATAATCAAATGTGATTTTTTGGCATGTAATATCACACATATTGGAGCAAATTTTATTGGTAAATTCTTATGTAATGAGTATGGTTTGCAACTAGGAGTTAATTAATAAAGAAGAATGAATTAGGGTATGACAATATACAATGCACATTTCTCTCAAAGGATTTGTATTAATTTCCTAACATATTCATTATTGTTTCTTCGTCGTTTTCCATGCAATCTCATTTAAATGAAATGTAACAACTCTAACCATACTCTGTTAGTTTTCACCTAGGTTTTAATACATGAAGTAAATAATTTTCAATGCCTTCAAAGTAGGAAGGTAATTTTTTTATTTTCTAATATCACAATTTTCATTATGCATAAATGAAATCATATAACATCTCATAATTTATATAACATAACTAAACATCATGTAAATGAAACACATCTTTTCAAGTATAGTTTTGCAAATAGGATTCATGATCAAATAAACAATTTCATAATTTACAATAAGAACAAGGTCAGTATATCCTTAGTTGGATTGTTCTTCTATTTCACAAGCTTTGGTGTGTCGTTTGCAAGAGGGAGAGCATCACCCAAGCGCTTTACCTCCAACCACAGAATGGTAGTCCCTCGTACACCTTCCAAATGGAAGTGGCCCTACCCTTTGATGAAGAGTATAGTATAGGAACCTCTAGAATTTACATCTAAGTATCTAGTGTTGTGTCCTACATAACAAGTATGATCATACAACTATAAACATTCTCTAACTATGCAAGACACTGCTAACAAGTTATGCAAACCTAGAGCACAATGAACCGACAAGTGTAAGCAAAGACTTTTGCACTTACTTTTGCCAAAGTTTTGAAATATATATTCATCCACTTTCTTAGGAATGGGTTTCATAAGCTCACCCACCTCTAACTTGACTTGGAAATATTATTGACCTATAGTTAACTCGACTATTAGATTGACCCAAAGGTTAACTTACTCAAATAGATTATCTTTCAAATAGTGACAACTTCACTAAATTTGATTATTCAACTAAGTAGGTTTAACACTTCTAACTCGAATACCTATGCTACATTCTCATAACATTCTAGTCTAGGCAACTACCTCTTATTTGAGTCCTTTCTTACTAAGTCGATAAACAACTTGATTGGTTATACTTTTTTGACTTGAACTCCCAAGTTACGTTCTTGTAACATCCTCAGACTTGGCAACTACCACTTGTTCAAGTCCTTAGTATTAACCATGGGATTAAATACTCTCCTATTTTATACATAATTAGTTAATACCGATGACACAACATTATCGACTAGACTCACTTGGTCTCAATCTAAAAGTACTGACAATATGTCAAATATGTAAAATAATCTAATATTAAACTTAATTTGAAGTTTACTTCTTTGTATTAATTTTTTGGATGTTCAATGTTTATTCTTATGGTTCTATTCATTGAGAACACCATATAGCATACAGTTAATCTTGATGTGAACATAAATAGACAATCATCTTCTTCTTAAATAATGTTTCAAACTCTTTCTCATTATATCAAGTATGGTTCCATTCTTCTAGAACACCATAACCGATCCGGTTAATCATGATATTGAATATCATTTAATTTGACTCAATATAAAACATTATATCCATAGCAATTTCCTTTAATAATTCAACATATTAATCTGTTTAATCTTTGATAACTCAACTAAGAAACTATCTGACTAATCTCCCGATTCTTCAAAGCTTTCTCCCAAGTTATCATTTGCATAATCATATAAAATACCTATGTTTGTATCTATATACTTATTCATATATTTATCCTTCCATATGACAAATATATACTCATATATAAATGCATGACAAGTCTATATCCAAGCTGGAGAATATTTTCTATTTGTGAATTATCTATGCTCCTATTCCTTAAAATCTCCTTGTATTATGGCCCTTGGTTTATAACGAGAACACAATGTCCTCTACTCAAGATACTTGATTTAAAATCCATAGATAATAGTATTGACTGCTGGTCAAACATGAAATACTTTTAACACTCGAATAGTAATAAAGAATGTATCTTCTCTATCATATTCGAGGCCTTCCTTTGAATATACAATATAAATTTGTGGCAATAATAATATATATCATAACATTGTCATAATAGATGGAAGAAATGTTATTCTCATGTATTTTTCTAGTCTTAGCTAATTCGATTAATGAAGCTGGTTTATTTGATAAAAATCAGCCTAGAGAGTCTAAGCTTTTCCCTTAAGCTCTCTTTGGCAATTTAACTCAAATCTCATAAATCTAATTTGATTAAACCATACATTTTCTAGTGTGAGAACTCAGCCTAACCAATTGGTTATTCTAATTCTTATCATCTCTTATATTTTCTTATGAATATGCATAAATAATCTAGGATTTACATGTGTAAGCATGCATTCATATACTTTCCCAAACAACCACACATTTGCATGTAGCACAGGCATAATCAAATTCAGAATAATAGATGAGATTTTATCATATTTAAGAAGAGAAAGAGAAGAATTATTTAAGCCATGCCTAGAAATTCTCTTGCCTTCAACTCAGCAACTTAGAATCAAATTTACTTTTCTTCTCAACTCCACACCCAATTTCTAGCTTCAACAAAACCTTGCCAAAATAAAAAGAATGAGATACTTATGCTCTTTACCAATCGATTTCCCTTTTCACATTAATATTTTTCTACCGAAAATAGCAATTGGTTGCCTAAAATGGAGGCTCGACCAGCACCTCATATGCCATTTTGTAAATTTTTGTCCATTAATTTCTCTTTTAACTTTCATGATACTTTCTTGAAACTATGATCATAGCCTTTTATCGACTCTCCTTCCTAAACTAAATCCCATTTTACTAATTCTCTCTATGGGAACTTATGGATATTAAAAATTAGCCAAGAATTCCTTTTTAACTTTTTCCCTTTCTCTTTCATGTTATGGGTAAGTATTTCTATACCAGTTGAGAGCATCATTTATCAATGTTCCCACAATATCAATAATTTGGCCCAATCCCTGCTTATGCCTTTTCTTTGTAAAATAGATTCTAACATGAATATGTGTTCCATAGCCTTTATGATATCTTTTTCAAACAATGATAGCTTGGTTGGGGAATCCATCTTGATTTTAGGCTCTTTTTCTTACATGCGGTGAGCTATCTATGGTAATTTCTCCTTTTTCTTCTTAATACTTCTATGTTAATACTTCTATGTTGTATAGGCTTATTCTCTTCCTTTATCCTTGGTAATTGAATGTCAAAATACTATTTTCCCAATATGATTTCATAATTTTTATAAATTGATGTTGCAAATCTAATGCTTAATCAATTTTTCACTTGTACTTTGTGATGAAATTCTTTTTGACTTATACGACATAAGGGATGGATCCTAGTCCAAGAGGTGTAATTTTTCAAAGTGGTGTTTTGTTTTAGGAGATAGTTTCTCATTTGTAAATGACATTTTATTAGTTTTTGAGGATAACTCTTTTCTCAAATTGAACATGGTTTTATTGTATGTACAAATCTCATTTCTTCCTAATTTTCTCACATTCTTGGGAACTATCTTGTCTAAATAATCAATATCATATATTAAAGTTTGTATTTTTTGTGGGGTTTTTAGTAAATTTTCAAATTTTTTTACGAGTGTAATTTGAATATTAGTTAAATCCAATTGTAACTATGATGATTTACTTAAAGGTAGAAGAGCTAGATTATGAATACTTCCACAAATTCTTCTAATTCCTTTCTTGATACATCATGCCTTTCTATACTTCTCACTAATTTTGTCAACATTTGTTTTATTTTTTCAAGATTTAATTTTTTTGGAGTTCAATAATTTTATATTTCTTTATTGTCTGCACTCACATTAGCATGCTCTTCTTCCATTTTGGTAGCACCCACATTGGCACTCTCACACTCACTCTTTTTTTCCTTTTCCATTTCTATCCTCTTGTAGTACCTTTCTTTTCGCTCATGTGTTTTTTAACACATTTCTCTTTCATGCTTCTACACTCCATGTTCAATTTTTTTGTTAAATGAGTTTCCTCTCCAACTTCCATTAATTTATTGTTATCTCCTTGATGAGGGGAAACTCCACCCGACACTCAAACATAACACAACATATATTAACATAGAAAATGCAAGAATGAAAACAACTCACTTTCAATTTCTTCCAAAAAATGAAATTATAGATTTAGAAATTATAATGCTGCAAGCATATGGGCTTGACTCACTACAAAAAAAAATAACTCTCTAAGAAACTCTATAATTTGGAGCCACAATATGCACTAATAGAATTACATGTTGTAACCTCCATTCAACCCTTTATTTGGCATCAATAATGACCTTAAAATATTTTGGAAATTGTAACTTTCCTTTTTGTTTTTATGCCTAGAGGTCTATCTATTCATTTTCCCACCCAAGAAGATATTTCATTTGAAATTCAACTTTTGGCAGCACAACTTTCTGAAGCCATAACTTTTGACTCGAGTGTCTAATTTATTATTATAATATATCCTTGGAAATCTCTTGATGATTATTTTGTCTTTTTTTTCAAGCTTTTATGAGGCTTCTAAGGGCTTAAAATTTGAGTTTGAAACTTTATTGGAGGAATTTTCCAAGAAAAAATAGTTAATCTCCCAAATGGTATAGGATATTGAGATGATTTTTTCATCATTGGAATTATTTTGTAATTCCACTCATTAGGGTAAATTTTCAAGTCCATACATGCATGTATAGGCTAGCTTACTAAAAATAGTAGGTGATTGTTTTTCGCCTTTTTAGACTTTTGATTGTCTTACTCCCCTTAATCTCTGTAATACCCCTCCGTTTTGATTCTTGTTCAAGTTGTTTTATGCTATGTTTGGTTGCAATTACTTTGATATTGGATACATTTTGTTATGATGTTTTGATCGCTACTATTGAGTGACAACTATTATTGTGAGATGCAGTTATCTGATTATTGTTTCACTTGCATTATGGATTAATGATGTTGTAGAGTTAACATGAGATGTTATTATGAGATTACTGGATTATGATGAAAGTGTCAGTTTCGATGAGTGTATTGGTGAAGAGGACGAGTTCGCATCACTCGCTTGCGAGCGCCCTACGAATCCGTAATTCCTTCTTCACGGTGTGTATTATATGCTGGATATATTGTATGATGTTGTTTACTTGGTTGCAGGATTGCAGGTACATGACATCGACTCCACCTGGCTTCACAGGTTTGAGCGTGTCGATCCAACGGTTAAGTTGAACGGGAGATAGTAGCTAGGTAACATGTGTCAAGTCTATACCCTAGCCTTAGTGTGTCATCAGTTGTGTGTGTCGAGTCATTGTCTGTCTTGCTTTGATGTTATTTAATTCTGAAGCATTCTTGAGTTGGAAATAGATATTTAGAATAATTGCATTTAAATCATGTTGATGGTTATTTAATTTAAATAATGCAATGTGGATAAAAGTTTATACTTAAATTAATTAATTATATTTAGTTTATTTAATTAATTAAATTTGATCCAAGGGGTTGAATTTAGTTATTAAATAATTAAATTAATTAATTAAACGTGATGCAAGAGAATGAAAGGAAATAAAAGAATTAGAATTAATTTTGGAATTTAATTCCAACGTGTGGGAATTAAATTAGAAATTGTAATTAAATGTTTATTTGGAAAATTAGTTGCAACTTTGGAAATTAATTTATTATTTGAAATTGCATTAAATTGAAAGTGGGTTTTTGAAAAGTGAAATTGAAATTGAAATTGGGAATTGAAAGTGAAATTGAAATTGAAAATTGAAATTGAAATTGAAATTGAAATATCTAATTTGAATGTAATGTGAATTAGGGTTGTAAATATTGAAATTGAAATTGAAATATCTAATTTGCATGTAATGTGAATTAGAGTTGAATTAGGTATTTTTGATTTATAAGAATATATGTTTTAATTTTAGGGCAAGAAAGTTTTTAGAAAAATACATTTTTACAGCAGGAAAGAAATTTTGGAAAATTTGCACAAGGGTTTGAAGAAAGTTTGATTGTAGAATTGATTGAAGGAAAGATTGTTTGCATTTGTTGGATTTTGGATTGGATTCATTGGAGGATTGAAGAAAATTCAGGAAATCTTTGGAGGAGGCTTGCATCAGAAATTCATCTCTTCCTCAGAGAAATTTTTGCACTGTGTTTCTCTTGTGTTTCATTGTTCTGACTGTTTTCTTTAAAATATAGTGATTTAAACATTTTATTTTGTTAACCCATTTAGAAAATAAATTTGATATTAGAAGAAAGAATTAAACAAATTTACAGCCTTTGCTTGTGAAAATTTTTGAGTGAAAATTGTGAAAACCTTAGTTGAATTTAAATTATTTGGGGAAATCGATTTTGTTGTTATTGAAATCAAACATAGAGATTGAACAATGCATTTAGAATGTTTTAGAAAATGAAACCCTCTGTTTATTATTAAAAATCGGATTTTAAAATCTGCAGGGTAGTTATATTTTTCATGGTAAAATGGTTTGGTTGCATCGCATATAACTCCACTTACACAAAGTGGGTTGTCAAGAAATTTAAAGGGTTTTGCATTTGAAGTCTTTCACCCTTTCCAAAAAATCTCTAACACCCAGATCGTAGTTTTGAGTTATGCTTGAAACACGAGACTGTTGTTAAGTTATTTTCCCATTGCTGCTCTGATAATAAAATAATAATAAATTGACATTTATAAATATTAATATTTTATGTATTGTTATTATAATATTAAAATATTATTTAATAATATTTTATATTATAATTTATAATACTAAAGTATTATATTTATTTATATTATTTTAAATAAAATTTGTATATTAGATCAGTGGAATTAAAATTATAAACATATGGGAAAATTATTGTTTATTTTAAAATGGCATGTTAAAGTTTAATTGAAGGAGTTAAATATTTGATTTAAAGAATGCATAATTTAAAATTGAATTGTGGAATTTAAATCCATATGTAAAAGGTCCAATTATTAATTTGATTTAATTGGAAAAATATATTTATATTTTGAAATATTGATGATAAAGGATATTTCATTTTGAATTAATCAATTTAATATTCTGCAAAGGATAGAAGATATGTTAATGATTAAATATATTAAATATATTAATTTATATTTAGTAGATATATAGTGAAGGTATATATCCATTTGAGAGAATAAATAATATTTTATCTTATTTTATTCTGTTGTTTGCAAATTGGGTATTATTAGTATTTTAAAAGAAATGATTAGCATGTGTAGAAAATGTATAGAGAAAGATATTTTTTAATAGAAATAATTACTTGATTTAAAAAGGAAATGGTGGTTTTGTTAATATGATTGAAGAAAATATAATGAGATGTATATATATATCCATGGGTATTTTCAATCAGTATTTACCTTGTTTTATTTAAGTGCGTGTGATTTAGTTTTGCATGAAGAATTTAAAAAATAAGTTTTGAATGCGTAGTCAAAGAGATAAGCCAAAAGATATTTTTTTATACATTGATGAAATTGCATATTTTTAAATGAATAGTTGATGAGACATAGACTCCGGATAGAAAATTGGAAAAGATTGTTTGCAATAGTGTTAGGTTGCATTAGAAGTAAATTTAGAAACTAACTATATTGAAAAAGGCAAATAGTTATTATGTTTTATTTAGTTCCATAGAGTAATCTAGTCATTGTGAATGGAATATTAATGGTGTCTATATAATATGGAGCATATATATATATAGTGTAAAATTCATTATCATATTTTATTTTAATGAGATGCATGCAATGTATTATTGAATAGAGATTTAAAAATGGATTGATTAGTGTATATGGAAAATGGATAGAGAAACAATATGTTATTATATTAAAGAGATTGAATGTGTTAAATAGAAAATTGAATGAGATGTAAGATTTGGTTAGGAAATGCAAAGAGTTTACTTGCATGGATTTGTGTCGATTTAAAAGTAAATTAAGAAGTTGTTTTATTGATGAAGCAATCAATTATATTATTTATTAATTTCTATTTAGATTAATTGAATCATTGTGATTGGATTATGAAAGAGATATGGATTTAGTATATCCGAAAGTAGTATCTTCCTTATGATTATCTTAAAAGAATTAATTCTCCATATTCGGTAAAAAGAAGTAAGTTGAATCGTTTTAGATTTCCAATAATGAAAAGGGAAATAGAGGTTATGATTATTTTAGATGATCTACTTATCATGTCTTTGACTTTGTCAACACTACCTATTGAATGAGTATGGATTTAAGAAATCCAAATATTAGATTTGATTGATGACTTGAATGCTTTTGTTGCTATGTCGTCAAGTTGCATTGTTGGTTTTGGGATTTAGTGTTAGTCCTAAATTATAAGTCTTTCAGAAGAACTTAGAGGATAAGGGTTATTGAATCTTTATGCCATCCAGTTGTTTTCGCTTGGGTAGTGCATGGCATCTTTTCAGTTTTACCCAGTTTTCATGAACGGGGATGTTTGCACCTCCTTGGTTTAAGAGCGGATTATGGGATCCGTGTCTCCTTGTATGGAGTGACCTTGTTATGTGGTTTCATCTTGTTGCCTCCTGTGAAAGGAGTGGACTATGTGTTATTGCCTCCAAGATGTTTGGAGTGGGATATTTTGTACCTCCTGTGAAAGGAGTGGACTATGTGTTGTTGCCTCCAAGATGTTTGGAGTGAGATATTTTGTACCTCCTGTGAAAGGAGTGGACTGTGTTATTTCCTCCAAGATGTTTGGAGTGAGTTTCTATTATTTGTATCCTCCTTGTGTTGAAGTGGATTATGATGCCTAGTTGGTATGCACTTGTGGTTCCATTGGTGGATTGTTTGGATGTGTGTTGTCGAATAGAAGAGTGGCTTTTGTTAGGCGCCAGAGCCCAAAGAGGTAAACTGGATAACCTTCAGGAGTGATTTAAACAAGTGATAATTAAAATAATGTACTTAGAAGATTAGGACTAACTTCATATTAATCAAGATAATTTAATCCTCACTCATAGACACAAGGGCTTGTTTAGACTTGGGATGAGTGAGAAGGCCTGGAATGGCAAGATCAACTATCTAGTTCTTGCGAGAGGTAGTTGATTCCGCATGAGTGAGTATGAGTGTCGGGATTCGGTTGAGGCCACCAGGATTACTTGTGCCGGAGCCTATGAAGAATGCCCAGAGGAGATCTCATGACAAACCTTGCGATGACACTCTATCTATGACAACTATTGTTAATTATTTTATGTGTATGGTTCTGTGAACATACTTGATTATTATTATGTCTGGAAGCAATGTGACCTATGTCACTGATGTTGGAGTTGTACTTGTATTGTACTTGATTTGTACTTATGTTGTACTTGTATTGTACTTGATTTGTACTTATGTTGTACTTGAGTTGTACCTGATTCGTTCTTGTATGGTGAATAAGTTGTACTTGTTAATTCATTTGGTTGGTTATATCAGTATGAGTCAGTTTGAGTCTGCCTTTGGTTAGAAGTAGTAGATCTTTGTCCATGTTACTTTGTTACTATCTCCTAGCATGGGGGGTGGGCCTTCGGGTACCACATTGGTTGGGTGGAACATGCACCAAAACCGTTGGATCCCCATCGATCTTCAGTACTTGGTGGCGAGACATCCAGATGGACAGCTCACGGTTCTTGTTGTATTATCTTGCATTGTAATATTTTAACTTGTATAAGTTATTTTATCCCTCTTATGTTTATGAGGTGGAATTTTGTAATTGTAATCTTTTGTACTACTGCCTCATTCTGGGAATGAGTGATGTAACTATTGGTTTAAGATAATGTTTATAAGATTGTATCTCGGTTGATTATCTTTTTATGTTATGTGATATTCTTATGATGTATGATGGTGATTTCATAAAGTTCATAAGGCTATGGTTATATGTAATATGTATGTGTGGGTTTAAGTAATCCTAACTTTGTAGCCTTAGAGGTTGTTGTTAATTAGTAAGTGAATGTATGTTAAATGCACTTTATAAAAAAAAATTGGTTCGCTTAAGATGTTAATTGCAATTTCCCCAGGGTTATCATATTGGCATTACATGATCATCATGGGACCCAAATCAATTAAAGAAAAAAGGAAATTTTTTGTTTTGGGTGATGCGAGATTTCCCTTACACCACTAGATGCTCCTGCATCACTCCTTTGGCCATATGTTGATGATTTGGTATTTCATTAGTCATTTTATGCATCCCATGGTGTTTATGATATGACCACTTTGATTAGTCATA